>VDFB02034693.1:0-10302 GCA_007258455.2 Sequoia sempervirens
AATAAAAAACATATTTACAAATGAAATCTTTTAACTCGTCAAGATACAAAACCAACCAATCAAAGTCATAGAAACATTAATCTGTCATGTCCCCATCTAATCCTAATTCAAACTTGATTAGAAGCCGGAAAACATGTTTTTCAACACTAGAGATATTAAATATTTTAATAATGTTATTAAGTATAATAATAATATTAATTATTTAAATCAATAATAATAAATTAAATCGCTTGTGTTGGCCGACCTGTTGAAGGGTATTGCCAAATTTATTTATGTTGATGAGGAAAATTGATTTTTGGCGCCCTTGTGGAGTGGTATTTAAAGTCTTTTTTTTTGTTTTGAATGGCATTGTGTGAGTATGGTGGATTTGTTCCATTTTGGCGAGAAAGGTTAGACGAAAACCTAACCCTTTCCAATCATTTCTTCCAGACTCTTTGCAACCTATCTAAATTGCCATTTCGGTTTTAGGGTTCAGGCACTTGAGGCTTTCTGCATTATAATCAGGTGTTGATCCAGGAGTCTTTCCATTATCCATATTCTGAGGAAATTGCTAGTCAATAATCAGAGCTTCAGATCGTTGTTTCCTTCACCTGGCAGGTCTGAGGTCGCTCTGTGAGCATATAGATCTGAGTGCATCTATCATTCATCATTAATTTATTATTGTTTCGAGATCTGTGGTTCTTATGATATTTAAATTCCAGTGTGTGAGCAAACCCTGGGGACATAACATAATCTTGCCAAAATCTGAATGGCAATTATTATACGAATAATATATCATTTTTTTCTCAATACATTGTCATATTTACGAGAACTAGACATAAACCTGAATATTAATTATTCACTATGTTTGTATGGACTTGGAAATTCACCAGGGGTATGCTGCACCTATTCCCATATACAAATCGCAAACGTTGGTATGAAAGTAGAATAGACTCACAAGCAACTTGATTACGAAATTTGCAGCCAAAGATTTTACATTAATAGTGATACCCTTATTTTATTTCAAAGTCTGTAGAGAAATTCTTGCAGTAATATTGCCGTGTAAATGACATGACGGGTTAGGTTAAGACAGAATGGTGATATGTGAATCAAGCTTGCATCGAACAAGCACCTTTGCATGGTGATATGTAAGATCAGTTATGCAGGATAAAAGGTGAGTAGAAAAATGAATATAGAACAGACATAAATTTATATTAAACAAACTGAAGTATTGCATCAACTTTTGAGCTGCTGCTCATTCACCATTCTGCCATTACATTCCCACTTATAGGTAGTTTCAAATTACCACAAACTAACAGGGGTGGTTTCAGATAACCACAAACTACAGTGATACTGCGATTTCAATTACCTCTTTTCTACGATCTGCCTTCTTCTGATTTCTGTGGGCCCGTGAACTCACCTTCTTTGTGTTGACAACGATTCATAGTAACCAATCTCCAGACTATCTGCTGCAGCAGATTTTAGCAAACTCTTTTATGTGTACCTTCCATCCTCTCAGTCTCTTGATGAAAATCCTCCACTGTATGCTTACAATATCAATTTTTCTTCTACTAAAATGAAGCTTCTCTACTACTTGTTGACACTTAGCCAATGCTCTACAGATACTTACTGGTTTCTCTCAAACGCACAATTGGCTCAGACATGCCTTTTTGATAGCTACGATCTCTTTAGGATCTTTCAGGTGCAACCTTGGCTGACCAGCATTTTTCTAAAGAATCAACTTCAGCGATTCTGCCTCCCACATTGGCTTTGGAAATAGCCGCAGCATATCTTTATACCAACAACTCTCTAACTTCTGCGTTCAGCACACACAATAACTTCTAATGATTTAGACAACCATTCCGTCTTCAGACGTCGCTTTAAAATCTGATCTGATAAACGACACCCAGAGATCTTCAACTGCTCTGATATCACTTGTAGGATAAGGTGAGCAGAAAAAACCAGAATATAAAACAGACATGAAATTTATATTAAACAAACTGAAATACCATCAACTTCAGAGCTGCTGCTCGTTCTTCATTCTGCCATTACATTCTCACTTACGGGTGGTTTCAGGTTACCACAAGCTAACATATAGATGGTTTCAGATAACCACAAACTACAGTGATACTGCGATTTCAATGACCTCTTTTCTACGATCTGCCTTCTTCGATTTCTGTGAGCCCTTGATCTCACCTTCTTTATGTTGACAAAGATTCATAGTGACCAATCTCCAGACTATTTGATGTGGCAGATTTTAGCAAACTTTTCTTTTTTTGTACCTTCCATCCTCTCAATCTCTTCATGAAAATCCTCCACTATATGCTTACAATATCAATTTTCTTCTACTAAAATGAAGCACCTGCCACTACTTGTTGGCATGGCCAATGCTCTACAGATACTTGCGAACCTCTCAAACACTGTAGTGGCTCCAGACATGCCTTGCAGTAACTACGATCTCTTTAGGATCTTTCCAGGGTGCAACCTTGGCTGACAGCATTTTTCCTAAAGAATCAACTTCAGCGATTCTGCCTCTCCACAGTGGCTTTGAAATAGCCGCAGCATATATTTATACCAACAACTCCCTAACTTCTGCGTTCAGCACTGTAACTACAATGATTTAGACAGCCATTTCCAATCTTCAGACAATCTTCAAATCTGATCTGATAAGCTTGACACCCAAGGATCTTCAACACGCTCTGATATCACTTGTAGGATAAAGGTGAGTAGAAAAATAGAATATAGAACAGACATGAAATTTATATTAAACAAACTGAAATATTACATCAACTTCAGAGCTGCTGCTCATTCATCATTCTGCCATTACATTCTCACTTACAGGTGGTTTCAGGTTACCACAAACTAACATATAGGTGGTTTCAGATAACCACAAACTACAGTGATACCGCGATTTCAATTACCTCTTTTCTACGATCTGCCTTCTTCGATTTCTGTGAGCCCGTGAACTCACCTTATTTGTGTTGACAACGATTCATAGTGACCAATCTCCAGACTATCTGTTGCGGTAGATTTTAGCAAACTCTCTTTTTTTGTACCTTCCATTCTCTCAATCTCTTGAATGAAAATCCTCCACTGTATGCTTACAATATCAATTTTCTTCTACTAAAATGAAGCTTCTCTACTACTTGTTGACATGGCCAATGCTCTACAGATACTTACTGGTTTCTCTCAAACACTGGTGGCTCAGACATGCCTTTTTGATAGCTACGATCTCTTTAGGATCTTTCAGGGTGCAACCTTGGCTGACAGCATTTTCTAAAGAATCCAACTTCAGCGATTCTGCCTCTCCATAGTGGCTTTGAAATAGCCGCAGCATACTCTTTATACCAACAACTCCCTAACTTCTGCGTTCAGCACACAATAACTACAATGATTTAGACAACCATTTCCAATCTTTAGACAATCTTCAAATCTGATCTGATAAGCTTGACACCCAAGATCTTCAACTTGCTCTGATATCACTTGTAGGATAAAGGTGAGCAGAAAAACAGAATATAAAACAGACATGAAATTTATAATAAACAAACTGAAATGTTACATCAACTTCAGAGCTGCTGCTCATTCATCATTCTGCCATTACATTCTCACTTACAGGTGGTTTCAGGTTACCACAAACTAACATATAGATGGTTTCAGATAACCACAAACTACAGTGATACTGCGATTTCAATGACCTCTTTTCTACGATCTGCCTTCTTCGATTTCTGTGAGCCCGTGAACTCACCTTATTTGTGTTGACAACGATTCATAGTGACCAATCTCCAGACTATCTGTTGCGGTAGATTTTAGCAAATTCTCTTTTTTTGTACCTTCCATTCTCTCAATCTCTTGAATGAAAATCCTCCACTGTATGCTTACAATATCAATTTTCTTCTACTAAAATGAAGCTTCTCTACTACTTGTTGACATGGCCAATGCTCTATAGATACTTACTGGTTTCTCTCAAACACTGGTGGCTCAGACACGCCTTTTTGATAGCAACGATGTCTTTAGGATCTGTCAGGGTGCAACCTTGGCTGACAGCATTTTCTAAAGATTCCAACTTCAGCGATTCTGCTTCTCCACAGTGGCTTTGAAATAGCCACAGCATACTCTTTATACCAACAACTCTCTAACTTCTGCGTTCAGCACACAATAACTACAATGATTTAGACAACCATTTCCAGTCTTCAGACAATCTTCAAATCTGATCTGATAAGCTTGACACCCAAGATCTTCAACTTGCTCTGATATCACTTGTAGGATAAAGGTGAGTAGAATAACAGAATATAAAACAGACATGAAATTTATATTAAACAAACTGAAATATTACATCAACTTTAGAGCTGCTGCTCATTCATCATTCTGCCATTACATTCTCACTTACAGGTGGTTTCAGGTTACCACAAACTAACATATAGGTGGTTTCAGATAACCACAAACTAACAGCTCTACTGCCACTTGATGGTGGACAGAGGAAGCAATTTCTATTGCTTGAATAAAACGAATACATCTGCCTCTATTAATAGAGGTCTCGGAGCTTTCTGGAAATCAACATTCAAAGCACATGCGTAGAAGATGGTCTGCAGGTCGGTGGAGGGCGATGGATGAAGCTTCTGTTTTAAATGCAGAGTTTAATCGGTTGGTCCAGAGACAGTTGTTAGAAACTTCTATAATTAATACTTAGTTTGACAAATATGGGAGAAATTAATTACCAACAATCACTACACCCACATACTTGTCCCACCTTTCTCTTTCCTATTTTAGCACATGCTGTAAACTGTTGTCTTCTTTATCTATTTCTTTCTTGCTTTCAGTTTTTAATCCAAGCTCTTCCTCAACCATGATAGGAAATTTCAGCACATGCTAATCAGAACAAAGATTAATTACCACATGTGAAGGATACTGTGAAAATTCTAATCGCTCAACTTAAGGTTCTCATACAGAGGTTTCCAATTTGACTCTGAATAGGTATAATAAGCATATTTAAACTAGCTATATCAAATACATACAAGGTTTTGTTGTTCTGTGATAACATTACTGCTCTTTACTTTATCAAATACATACAAGTTTTTTCTTGTTCTGCTTTATCACAGCATTACTGCTATTCACTTTAAATGCTATATGGGTAAAACTGTTTACTGCGAAGGCTGTAGATACTTTGTCCAGCAAACTCAAAATTGAAAAATTATGCTTTTTTTATTTCTAATCTGAACGCTGGATATTATATCACATCTTGTGTTCTCCTTTATATAAGCATCACTGCTCTTCCCTTTAATTGCTATCTATTTCTTTTGTGTGGATTGTAGATGAAGTCCATAACTCAGGTACAGATGTTTCCAACAGAAAAGGGCAGTGTTAATAAAGAAAAGAGCAGTGGCAGTGAAGTTAAAGGTAAACGTAGAGTAAAAACGGGCAGTGGCAGTAAATTCAAAGTTGCAAGTGAATTGAAATATGAAGATTCTAAGACAGTAGGAAATATAATTTATCCAATATTTAGAACTCCTCAAAACTTAAGGAATCTGCAACCAGAAACATTTGAGCCTACGAGACTGGGATTAGGAATATATCATCACGAGATGCATCCCAACTCGTCTGAAATGGTGGATATTAAGGTGAGGGCATTATGCACTACAGCCAAAAGGGTAAAAGGTATGACTGTCGACTGTTTGGTGGCAGAGATTCAGGCATTGGACCTGAAAATTCGAAAGTGTTACAGAGACAGCAAGGACAGTCTCTCTAAAGAAATACTCGCATGGAATTTCGCTCTGGATGCTTGCTTTATTCTAGAATATCTCAGATTATCAATCTTGTTTACAGATCGCAATGTTGACAGGGAGATAATGAGCGACATTTACAAGTTGGAAAATCAGATTCCTTTGTTTATACTGGTAAGGATATTGGAACTGGAGT
Organism: Sequoia sempervirens; assembly: GCA_007258455.2. NCBI lineage: Eukaryota > Viridiplantae > Streptophyta > Pinopsida > Cupressales > Cupressaceae > Sequoia > Sequoia sempervirens. Next base: position 5,893 of record VDFB02034693.1, read on the forward strand.
TTCAAACCTATGAAAAAGCTATCTCTAAGTTGGCTGACATAATGTGTATGCCTCCAGAGATTGCAATTCTTCCCTTCTCCTTGAAGCCCGTGGAATTGAGAATCCTTCAAGCAGAAATTGAGGCAAATATTAAAGAAGGCGCATGTCATTTGTTGCATCTGTTAAGCAAAACCATTGAGACTTTTTTACGACCCTCATATATGTCTAAAGGTGACACAAGAATGGGTACAGACGTGGATAGAGATGCCCATATCGTAGAGAAGCTTCTAATAAAATTCAAACCCAGTACAGATGGACAAGTTCGATTTCAAAAGGGATGGTTCGGTTCAGCAGTACTCTTCCTTCCTCGAATCCACCTTTTTGAAGAAACAAAACCCCTCCTCGGAAACTTGATAGCATTTGCGGTCGGGTCAGAAAGTAACATAATTGGTCATTTCATGTTTTTTATGAAATGTATAGTCAGCTCAAACAGTAAATCTATTGCTGCTCTTAAAGAAGGGCAAGTTATTATCAGCGATAAGAGCAATGAAGAATTGGAAATAATGCTCAATAACCTGTCCAATGAAACAAGTGAAAGTTGTGGTCCATTTGAAAATGTGTGGACTGAGGTAAAAGAATACTGTAGTAGTCCATACAAGAAGTGGGTTGGTAACTCAATGATATGGTTAATCTCTCTACTGTTTTTGTTTTCTGTCATTGGATTTGTCATCAAGTGGTAGGCCTCCTTATTGGTTAGCCCTGCATTGACAGCTTTTTATAAACAAATGTTATTCTGGAAGTGAAGTTATTCCTGCATTTCTTTAGTAATAGATTGATGACATTTTTTTGTTGTGCTTCAATAAAAACTGGTGTGTACCAAATATACTCTATTCTAAATAGAAGCAGACAGACTACCATGTATGGAGATGAATTTTATATAACTTTTTGCAGTTTTTTAAAATTATTTTTAAATATAGATCATTTTTAGTTATAAATAGTTTCAGTTATTTTTTGCACTTAAGAAAATTAAATTAAAATGTAGTAAATATGGAAAAAGTGCAGATGATACATATTGGTCCATGTGTTTAGTGTGTAATTGAAGATATGTGAAAGAAAGAATTGCAAAAGGATAATTTCATATTTATATAAAATAAAATATTATGTTAGTGTAAGTACTGAAATATAGTATTAAATTAATAAATTGATTTGAATCTTATTTTATAAGAATCGTTAATTTATCAAGGTTATAAATGAAAAAATTAATTATTGTAAATTTTTTATTATTCTATTATCATTATTATTTCTTCTTTTGATTGTGCATTTAAAAAAAAACATTAAAAAAATTAGATTTCCATAGTCCATATTTTACGCCGAAGGCATTTCCTATCTGAAGAGAGCGGGCTAACTTTGGTTATCGATGGTTTACATTGACCTGGAGATGATGAAAATGTTGAACGTCGTTGGATCTTAAAGCCACGGTATAGTCTTTCTGAGAGCCCTTGGGAGATGATCAAACTGATCGCATCCGTTCATTTTCTCCTTTTTGTCTTGTTCCGATTCAATGCGTGCTGAGGATGTTACATTGAAGACGTTCAATGCACAACTTGACTGCTAATAACTACTCCTTACTCGCAGACATTGCATCCTCCCTTCTTGCTGCCACCTTCGTACGGTTTTGTCGCCAGCAACCACCAAATATCTTACTTGCAATCTCACCTAGCAACTAGCAAATATCTGATTAGTAATCTCACCCACCTGTCAGTCGACTATATATTGATTATATGCAGATGTATGAGATAATCTGTTCAGTACTTATCTCTGCACTAAAGAGACAAAGATCAACACTTAGATCGACACTGAATTCTACTTCAGACTTTAGAGGGACTGCTTCACTTTGTTTTCAACCAGGTCTGCTTCTACTCCTTCATCCTTTCATTTTTGTGTATCGTCCTTTCATTTTTATGTATCCATTTGTTATTAGTTTGAAATTCTGTTTTACCAGTCCGTTTAGCACATAAAAATTAGCATTTGACAGCAATAGACAGGCCTATCATAAACAAGCCGACCTAAGAGTTTAGGAGATGGAGATAATTCTCCACAGCCTGCAAAAAGCCGTGCCTTGTGTATTATTCCACACAATCAAACGGCAAATCTTAACTGCCTCTCTAATTCAGCTTGATTCCTGTATATCTCTGGTTGTGTAGTCAACTTTTGGATTAAAGCTGCAACACATACAAATTACTCTCCAGATTTTAAATGACCAATACATCCTCTGTCCCTATCACTCACCATATCTTGGGTCACTCAGTACTCAACAAATTGTATGGCAGACCAATAACTTTCAGATGATTTAGATTAGTAAGAAACCTAGTGATAGAACTAGAAAACAGATTATGAACTAAAACATGATTTTCAAATTAACTAGGCCTGAAAGGTCAAGAATGGGACCTGTAAGAGAGTTTAACCTTATCTCACTTTCTCCAACAAAAGTATGAGATATTTATGTATCCTCATCTGTAACTGGCACTCGTTTCCACCCACTTGGGTCTGTACTGTAAGGGGTCTTAACTAGCAGCATGTGTCCCATGTTGGGTCTGTACTCATTCTTAGAAGTATATCGGTAACCGGGGCCACCCACCCATCCAATAGGTGTGCAATATCCCACGATTCAAGGATTCGCTTTTCTCTAATCTGTTCAAGATTGCTTCTCACTTCACCCACAGCACCTGAAAATTTTGCATCCATCCTCGACTTCTTAAATTCCATTGGAATGAACTGGCAAGGGCGTTCGCCAGAGGAGCTCAAGAGTTATTTGAGCCAGTATAGGCAATTCTAGAGGGGAAATATATTCCAATTGCTAATGAATCTGAAAGAACTTTGGTTAACCTTCAATGATTTTGCAACAGCAGCAACGATCCACAGCAATCCACTCAACATCAGAACCCCCTCAACTAATCCCACAAGTTGTCCTACCTGGTGTTTCCCTATCTACCGTTGCCCTAGCAAGATTTATAAATTTATAGAACAGAGGTGGGATCAGAGAAAAGAGGAGCAGGAATCTCAGCATATGAAATCTAAAAGAAAATTCGCCTTAGCCTCATCAATGCATTTGATTGATAGTTTTAATGAACTTCCCCTCTTCCCCGTATCCTCCATATTCATTATGCATGCACAAAATTATACTTAGTCAAGGCATGTGGACGGTTTAGTTGTTACCATGCAACTGTGGGAGTATAGACAAGACCCAGAAAGAGATTAACATAATTAAACGTGGACTGGCTGCAAAAAATGTTTTCAAGTCTGAAGGTGTCACACCTTTCAAATGCATTTGTGTTTTTGGTGTCTTGCATTTTATCAAGCCACGTACCTTTTATTCAAACTCTCTTTAATCGCTAATTGGAATTTATACCCTATTTTAGCCTCTATTCTTTTATGAGATCTTTTTTTGGGCAACGCCTATCCACAAATGGATATTTATTCGATGCAATCATTCAAATCCATATAATATTTATTTATAAGAGAAGCCGCTTTCATTCTTGGAGTCAGAGGCGCAGAGGCGCATAGAAAAGTGATGGTTGCAAACCATTTAGAGGCTTAGTACCAATTACCTTGTTTCAAATATATGAGTACCTTTGAGGTTTAATCTGCCTGTACAATGATGAGATAGAAGACTGCATTGTCGTTTGAGTATTCGAGCTCACTTTTTTGAGTCCATATTTATTGTTTGAAAGGCATTTCAACTTTTTTGTTAACATACAAGCCATAGATATCTCCATCCATAGAAATCTCCTTGCTGTAAGGCGTCTATATCGGAAGCAAGAAAATTTGTGTATGATGGTTGTGTCAAAAGGGATGTAAATGGAGGTTATGGTATTTACAATAAGTTGGTATTTCTATGTCTGCTATTAATGAATCTCTGTTGCTGCTAAGCTAAACCAGATTGTGTGCAAATCACTTATTGGTGAATACCATACAATATATTCACCAATACAATATTTGAGGAACATAATGCAAAGATTACAGTATTGGTTGTAACGAATTAGCAAAAAGAAGCCCATGTGGAGGATATAATCAACAGTTCTACAAATTGCAATAAATATTCGATGAGGTGCCACAGAAGATGTTTGATAAGGCAGGAAACTCTTAGAGGAGCAGTGGTGGTGAGCCTTAGGCAATATATTATATTACATCACATGGAAGAAGAAAACTGCACACAGGCTGTTTAAGCTTCATTACTACCTCTGCTCCATGTTGATTCATCTGAATGTATATCATTGCCATTCTTCCAGACTCCATCCCCAGTTTTGGAGAACAAGTCTCCTCATCCTCCCTGCCATCCATTTGAAAGGACTAAGGAATGGAGTGCAGATGTCTCCAATCATCCAAGAAATGAGAGGACATAATAAATACATCCCAAAGAGCACCCCACGA
>VDFB02034694.1:0-17250 GCA_007258455.2 Sequoia sempervirens
TTGGCACCAATGTGGATACACTAGAGTCCTATCATAAAAAACTACTTATGATCCTTTTGACATAAGATTTAAGTTTTTAAAATATCTTGTATGTTTTCTCGTACAACATATTCATCCAACGTTTTAGACTTTTCTACTATTCTCATATATTTAATTACCACTAAATTTAATAACATTAATTAACATAAAATTCATCCCTTGTATTGTTCTTATTTTATACATAGTTCCATTTACATTAGGAATCTAGTTTAAATATGAGGCTTCAGTATTCTAAGTACAAAAATAAGTAACTCAAAATTTAGTTAGTAAAGTATTTATTTGTATTTACAAGTTATTTTAAGTGAGCTCTTTTACACTAGATTACAAGTGAAATTCTAGGATAGATAATTAAAAATAATTTATCTCAATAAACTAAATAGGTTATGTATTTCCTATCCACACTTACCTTGCTTGTTTTGCATTGAAATGCTAGATTTAATATTAATGCTATGAGATTTCCACAATCCATAATGCTTACTTTTTGTTGTTTCTAGATTTTGATTGTGTCTAAAATTTTTGCATCAATGTTTTGGATCACACTCCTTATGCTCTATTTACATCCTGATGATGGATCATGAAGTGTGATCTGAAACGTTGATGCAAAAATTTTAGACACAATCAAAATCCAAAAACAACAAAAGTAAGGTTTAATATTAATAAGACTTTGTTATTATTCCATATATGTACTTCTAATTGAATTGATTCATCAAAATTTGAATTTTTTATTTAGTTCTTATCATATGATTACATCCAAACACCACAAATCTTTTGTACTCTTTTTATCAACATTACATGTCATTAACAAAAAAAACCACTCATTTTTTTTTTTTTCATATCATCATTTATAATATTATTTTTGATATTTCCATCATATATTTTCTTTCTACACTAATATCAAATACCAAAATTTGTTACAATAGTAACATTAGATATTCAATTTAACAATCTTTTGATTGCTTCATTGTGTATTGTTCTTCTTCTTTCCTATTCTACTTATTTTGTGGTAGTTATAATTTTCCTTCTTCTATCATTATAATTATCGGATAGACCTCTTATGAATCTCATCCCTCCTTTGCCTCTAATACTCTATTTTTCTCTATCCATGTTTATCAATATTGTTTAATTATCCTCTTATGCTTTTCCTTTGAATGATACTTGTGATTTGAATTCTTATACTCATGACATATTTTTTTGTTTATTTATTACTTGTTTATAAATTTGGATCCAACTTTACTAATAGAATTCTTAATAACTTCTTCACTACTGTATAATTTTCTAATATAAACCTAATTTCTATTGCAATTCTTAAAAAAATGATGTGCTCATTGTTTGTTGTATGAAGAACAATGGTTTTATATCTTTGTTTATATTATCCTTGAGAAGATCATTTTTAGTTGTTCTAAAACATAATATCATGCCTACTTAGATATTTTAGAAAAATCATATTCTACTAAATCACATGTATTTTGTAAATAGAACAATCTTCATCTTATTCATAGCTCTTTCCACTAAAGAGGGGAATTTGAGTTTGACTGATATTGTTGGTCACACTAGCTTTGGTGATTCACCTTAGAGAAATTAATCTCTTAACTTAACGAAATTAATCTCTTTCTTTAATACAAATTTGATAACATTTTGTGGGTTTTATTTTTATTTTAATTCTATTTTTTATAGATTGATGTGTACACATACAAATATAAACACAAAAATTTAATTTTAAATTAACAAAATTTATTTTAGAATGTTGTTTCTATTATTGCTTTTCATTATTCAATCTCTTTATTTTCGTCTATTACTATTTATATAATTACCGAAAAACACTTTCAATTTTTACTTAGAATTTTCCTTTCCAATTATAATAAACAAATTGTTCACTTCTTCAATAACCTAACCTAATAGGGGAGAGGGGCCCATAGTGGAGCACCCTAACTTCACCTTTCTCAAAATTCTATGTGGAAATTTCAAATCACTCTCAATTTTGTACAATAGTTTATTTGACAACTCACGTGCTTCTATATTTCGTTTTAGGGCCACATCATCAATATGATGCCACATCAACATGTTTTTTGTTTAAGTATCCAAAAAGGGTCCAAAAAAAATATGAGACCGATAGTGGTGCACTAAGTCATGTTTTATTGGTGCGTTGATGTGGCATCACATGATTTGTCAGTTTGTGTATTTTATGGATAAAAAGTGTTTTGCAATTGGATATTAAGGTGCTTCACTATGGGACCCACTGAAGACTACTTCTATCGCCACTATTGGACCCCCTCCATTATGGGCCCCTCTCCCCCTACCTATTCAAAATTAATAATGAAATAAGCTTTTATAAAAGAATCAATACATTTTGAACAATTCTATATAATTAAATGTTCATATACATATATATTCATTAAATGTTATATAAACAAAGCTACAGGACAACGAAATTCCTCTAAGACTGGAAGAACAATTTTGGCCTAGGAAAAATGTAAAAAATTGAAGAGATTCATCGATTATGCATGTTGGTAATGGATAAAGCATCATAAAGATTAAACATAGCTATGACAATTCAAGAAATAATCTACGAATATCTACTCGATCTTACTATATGCAGCTATTCCCTTTGGTGCTGGAGGAGGTCTTGGTTCAGCATATACTAATTGATGACAAGTAAAATATAAAGACATCGAATACAACAAAACATATAACATAAAACTAGAAGTAATGTTAATGATGGAGATAGAAAAAGAATGTCAATAAGTTTGCAGTACAATTTATTGCCCTACAATTTAGATTTGAATTTTTTTTGGTACAAGTAATACCTCCTAATCCCTTATTTTTTCACAGTTAATTGTTGTACTAAACTCTTAATAAAATTATTGTACACTTGTAGTTGTCCATATGCATACTGAATTTCAGTGGTTGCCTAGTGCAAACTCCTGACCTTGCTAGTAGAGGTGACACCCAACTTGAATATCATATAAGGAATAGTACACCACATTATATGTAGTGAATTGTTATCCATGGACTTTATTCTTCCAATACATTTTCTAAAATTGTAATGTGATTTAGCTGAAAGGTAGAAGACAAGATATTGTTGGTATTAATAGCGCATCTATGCAAAGGATGTGGAGCCCAACCTCATAGATAGTACTAAGGGCCGTATTGCATCATCATGCTTCAAAAATACCGACCGACTCTTAACCGCCATCAACACACATTACCTTTCTTCCATCCACGGCAAATTTTGCAAATTCATTATTTTATAATTGGTTATGTTCTCGTGATTCCACCACTTTTAAAAATTATTTAATTTGCTTAAATAATGCCAATCCAGCCCCTTTCCAAAGGGTACAAATGAATGAAATCTCATGTACAAGCTACTAATTAATGTCAATTTACTTTTTGCTTAATCTTGTACCCAAATCTCCATACCCTCTAGCAATAAAGTAGTTGTAAAGAAGATGATTTCATTGGTATTACGCACTGGGTAGACACCAATGGTCGCACCTTCCTTTTCATCAAGCAGGTCCATTTCCTTTGCTAAGCATAATACATTGAGGATTGACCCCATCTTTCCTCATCTCAGTTTAGTAAGTTATATTCAAAGACTATACAGCTTCCTATCCTCAAGATGTTGGATTGCTTCGCATATGATTTGGCTCTTTTCCATGGATCAACTCCGAGAGGAAGAAGAATTTAAGTCCGCCAAGTTTCTTCATGATACTAATTGATGACAAGTAAAATATAAAGACATCAAATACAACAAAACTTATAACATAAAACTAGAATTAATGTTAATGATGGAGATAGAAAAAGAATGTCAATAAGTTTGTAGTACATTTTATTGCCCTACAATTTAGATTTGAATTTTTTTTGGTACAAGTAATACCTCCTAACCCCTTATTTTTTCATGTTAATTGTTGTACTAAACTCTTAATAAAATTATTGTACACTTGTAGTTGTCACATGCATACTGAATTTCAGTGGCTGCCTAGTGCAAACTTTTGACCTTGCTAGTAGGGGTGACACCCAACTTGAATATCATGCAAGGAATAGTACACCATATTATATGCAGTGAATTGTTATCCATGGACTTTATGCTGAAACTGTACAAGTTTAGTTTAGAAAGGTAGAACCTGATACATTGTTGGTAACTGCAAACCTGTGCAATGATTGAGCCCAGCCTTATAGATAGGACTAAGGACCAGACAGACTGGCATGCTTCTCAAAATACCCTGACTAAGTCTTAACTGCTATTAGCAGCTACCTTTCTTGGATCCAGGGTGCAGATTTTTGCAAATTATTTTTATAATTGATTTATGTTCTCCCATTCCCACCACTTTAAGGATTATTTAATTTGTTTAAAGAATGCCAACTCAGCCCCTTTTCAAAGGGCATTGATGAATGAAATCTCATGTACAAGCTATTGATTAATGCAATGTTACTTTCTGGTGACTCTTGTACCCAAATCTCCATACCCTCTAGCAATAAAGTAGCTGTAAAGAAGATGATTCCATTGGTCTGGCACACCTGGTAGACACCAATGGCTGCAATCTTGCCTTTTCATTGGGGCTGGTCCATTTCCTTTTGCTACATAATATATTGAGGGCTGACCATCTGTCCTCATCTGTGCCGAGTAAGTTATATTCAAAGATTGTACGGTCTTCTTGTCCTGAAGATGTTGGATTGCTTCAGATATGATTCGGTTTTTCCATGGATCACTCTGGGAGAAAGAAGAATTTGGGTCTGGCCAAATTTCTTCATGATAATAAATTGATGACAAGTAAAATATAAAGACATCGAATACAACAAAACATATAACATAAAACTAGATGTAATGTTAATGATGGAGATAGAAAAAGAATGTCAATAAGTTTGCAGTACAATTTATTGCCCTACAATTTAGATTTGAATTTTTTTTGGTACAAGTAATACCTCCTAATCCCTTATTTTTTCAGAGTTAATTGTTGTACTAAACTCTTAATAAAATTATTGTACACTTGTAGTTGTTTGTCCACATGCATACTGAATTTCATTGGTTGCCTAGTGCAAACTCCTGACCTTGCTAGTAGAGGTGACACCCATCTTGAATATCATATAAGGAATAGTACACCACATTATATGTAGTGAATTGTTATCCTTGGACTTTATTCTTCCAATACATTTTCTAAAACTGTACAGATTTAGTTTAGAAAGGTAGAACATAGTACATTGTTGGTATTAATTGCAGACCCGTGCAGTGATGGAGCCCAACCTCATAGATAGTACTAAGGGCTGGACAGACTATCATGCTTCTTAAAATACCGACTGAATCTTAACTGCTATAAGCACCTACCTTTCTTCCATCCACGATTGCAAATTTTTGCAAATTATTTTTATAATTCATTAATGTTCTCACATTCCACCACTTCAAGAATTATTTAGTTTGCTTCAAGAATGCCAACTCAGCCCCTTTTTAAAGGGCATAGATGAATGAAATCTCACGGAGAAGCTACTGAATAATGTAATGTTACTTTCTGCTGACTCTTGTACCCATATCTCCATACCCTCTAGCAATAAAGTAACTGTAAAGAAGATGATTCCATTGGTCTGGCACACCTGGTAGACACCAATGGCTGCAATCTTGCTTTTTCATTGGGGCTGGTCCATTTCCTTTTGGAACATAATATATTGAGGGATGACCATCTTTTCTAATCTCTGCCGAATAAGTTATATTCAAAGACTGTACAGTCTTCCTGTCCTGAAGATGTTGGATTGCTTCAGATATGATTCGGCTTTTCCATGAATCACTCTTGAGAGGAAGAAGAATTTAGGTCTGGCCAAGTTTCTTCATGATACTAATTGATGACAAGTAAAATATAAAGACATCGAATACAACAAAACTTATAACATAAAACTAGAATTAATGTTAATGATGGAGATAGAAAAAGAATGTCAATAAGTTTGCAGTACATTTTATTGCCCTACAATTTAGATTTGAATTTTTTTTGGTACAAGTAATACCTCCTAATCCCTTATTTTTTCATAGTTTATTGTTGTACTAAACTCTTAATAAAATTATTGTACTTTTGTGGTTGTCCACATGCATACTGAATTTCAGTGGTTGCCTAGTGCAAACTCCTGACCTTGCTAGTAGAGGTGACACCCAACTTGAATATCATATAAGGAATAGTGCACCACATTATATGTAGTGAATTGTTATCCTTGGACTTTATTCTTCCAATACATTTTCTAAAACTGTACAGATTTAGTTTAGAAAGGTAGAACATAGTACATTGTTGGTATTTAATTGCAGACCTGTGCAGTGATGGAGCCCAGCCTCATAGATAGTACTAAGGGCCAGACAGATTATCATGCTTCTCAAAATACCGACAGACTCTTAACTGCTATAAGCACCTACCTTTCTTCGATCCACGGTGCAAATTTTTGCAAATTATTTTTATAATTGGTTATGTTCTCCCATTCCACCACTTTAAAAATTATTTAATTTGCTTAAAGAATGCCAACCCAGTCCCTTTTCAAAGGGCATAGATGAATGAAATCTCATGTACAAGCTACTAATTAATGTCAATTTACTTTCTGCTTAGTCTTGTACCCAAATCTCCATACCCTCTAGCAATAAAGTCGCTGTGAAGAAGATGATTCCATTGGTATTGCACACCTGGTAGACACCAATGGCTGCAATCTTGCCTTTTCATTGGGGTAGGTCCATTTCCTTTTGCTACATAATACATTGAGGGATGACCATCTTTCCTCATCTGTGCCGAGTAAGTTATATTCAAAGACTATACAGTCTTCCTGTCCTGAAGATGTTGGATTGCTTCAGATATGATTTGGATTTTCCATGGATCACTCTGAGAGGAAGAAGAATTTAGGTCTGGCCAAGTTTCTTCATGATACTAATTTATGATAAGTAAAATATAAAGACATCGAATACAACAAAACTTATAATGTTCATAAAACTAGAATTAATGTTAATGATGGAGATAGAAAAATAATGTCAATAAGTTTGTAGTACATTTTATTGCCCTACAATTTAGATTTGAATTTTTTTTGGTACAAGTAATACCTCCTAATCCCTTATTTTTTTTATTTTAATTATTTTACTAAACTCTTAATAAAATTATTGTACACTTGTAGTTGTCCACATGCATACTGAATTTCATTGGTTGCCTAGTGCAAACTCCTGACCTTGCTAGTAGAGGTGACACCCAACTTGAATATCATATAAGGAATAGTACACCACATTATATGTAGTGAATTGTTATCCATGGACTTTATTCTTCCAATACATTTTCTAAAACTGTACAGATTTAGTTTAGAAAGGTAGAACATAGTACATTGTTGGTATTTAATTGCAAACCCGTCAGTGATGGAGCCCAGCCTCATAGATAGTACTAAGGGCCAGACAGATTATCATGCTTCTCAAAATACCGATTGACTCTTAACTGCTATAAGCACCTACCTTTCTTCGATCCACGGTGCAAATTTTTGCAAATTATTTTTATAATTGGTTATGTTCTCCCATTCCACCACTTTAAAAATTATTTAATTTGCTTAAAGAATGCCAACCCAGTCCCTTTTCAAAGGGCATAGATGAATGAAATCTCATGTACAAGCTACTAATTAATGTCAATTTACTTTCTGCTTAGTCTTGTACCCAAATCTCCATACCCTCTAGCAATAAAGTCGCTGTGAAGAAGATGATTCCATTGGTATTGCACACCTGGTAGACACCAATGGCTGCAATCTTGCCTTTTCATTGGGGTAGGTCCATTTCCTTTTGCTACATAATACATTGAGGGATGACCATCTTTCCTCATCTGTGCCGAGTAAGTTATATTCAAAGACTATACAGTCTTCCTGTCCTGAAGATGTTGGATTGCTTCAGATATGATTTGGATTTTCCATGGATCACTCTGAGAGGAAGAAGAATTTAGGTCTGGCCAAGTTTCTTCATGACACTATCCTCCAGTCTTCCACGTCCCATCCCTGCATTTCAACACAAGCAGGAACTTGAAATATAAGATTTTGGATGAATTTCTAGACCACATTGTATGAGAGAATTACAAAGTAGAAACTGACCAAACAAAGTTATCGAAGAGAATCAGTCAATCCAAGGGTTTGAGTTGTAAAGGTAACAAAGGATGTTTGCAAAAACATTAAACCTCACAGCTCACTTGTGGTTAACCAAGAAAAGGAAAACTAAAGGAGAATTAGTATAATACCAACAAACAAAAACTGAGTTCCTACATTGCACCAGAGACAAACTAAGTATCTCAGGAAAAATATACAGCTTCTACATTGCAACAGAGGCACACCAAGTACTCCAAAAACAAATTATACTTTATGAGATGGAGACAACTCACTATCTGAATTGATGAACACATACATAATTAGAAATTTTTTTAGCTTATTTAGCACATGATTTCTATTGGCAGTATTTGCCAGCAAAGTTTACATTCCTTAAAATTTACAGCATGACAGTAGAAAAATACCTAAAATAAATAGGGGAATAGGTTCACAAGAAAACATGAGTTTTTTCAAATCAACATGTTGACGAACCCATTCAACCCAAGTGCTCATTGATTTCTCAAATGTAGTTACGATATCCATCTTAATGTTCACAGTATTCCCCTCTTGGAAATAACAGGTTTCTGCCAAAATAATTATCTTCGTCATAAAAACCTTTCATAAACAGATAAAAACTGTTTCTTTATTGCCATACAAAATGAAACACACACCATCTTACGACCTTCTCATAGTTCCACCAATTTCCTATGTTAAAGTTCCTATGTTACCAGAAATGAGAAACGGAAATCGCAACGACAACGACAACATGATGAGAAACGAGTTTTTGAAAGGTTGCGTACAAGAAACGAATTTTATATACATATCTATTTTCAATCAGATTTATTATTAACATTTGTCCCACATATATAAAAATGCATGTAAATTAAAAGTTTGTCTAAATACAAAACATAATATAATATAAACCAAGAATATTATTTTCACTCAGATTTATTATAATTTTTTGTCCCACATATGTAAAAATGCATGTAAGTTAAAAGTTTGTCTAAATACAAAACATAATATAATATAAACCAAGCATATTATATCACTTGTAAATAATTTAAAATACTTTTCAATTCAAAACAAAAATACAATTGTCATAATTGTTTCCAATAATATTAATATAATACTGAAAGTTCTCATCAAATTTTAGTTAAATTCTCTAATCTATATGTTTGATGTTCAAGGAATGCTTCCACTTGTTTGACCTTTCTCCATTCCAACTTCAAGTAGACTTTCCTCTACATTATCTTCAAGTACTTCTATTGGCAATTCATCATTTCCATCATCCATTGAACCACCATAGTCCCACATTTTATGAGGCCCTGATTTATAATCTATGGAAGCTCGAGACAAAAGACGAAGATTTGCATGTACATACACAAGATCTTCTGCCTTTTTACTACCTAGCCGATTACGCTTCATAGAATGGATGAAGACATACTCACTCCAATTTCTTTCACATGCAGAAGAACTAGAGACCTGTTTATGTAAAATGAAAGTAAATAATATTAGCATTTTGAAATAAATTAATAATAAAATAAATTTGTAATCCAACTATCATATGATTAAATATATAAAATTTTACCTGAGATAACACACGGATTGCAATGTCTCTTAGTAATGGTGTTTTTGTTCCATGAATCTCCCAGAATACCTTGGGTTCAAAATTCATTCGATCAAATGGAACATCTCTATGAGCAAAATTATCTACTCCATTAATATATTTTGACATTTCCTCCTTGATTTTTGTGCGATCCTCTCTATTTGGATAAACTCTATCCATATAGGTTTTCCATCCCATGGAAACCTCATCATCCAACCATGGCTTTTTGTGAAACCATTTTGGATTAAGTTGAAATGCAACAGAATGAAGAGGACTATGAAGCATCTTCTATCTTTTTAAACTATGTTCCCAAACAATATCTTGTGTCTCTTGATCAAATGATGGTGCCCCAACAGTAAATATATCTTGTAGCCTCTCCCTCATCTGATCTAGCTTCTCAAACACATCTCCCATGCATGGTTTATCATTATCAAATAGACGAAGGACTTCAAGAATAGGCCAAGAAAGTGTCAAAAGGTCACCTACGTGTTGCCAGAATAAAATTGATCCACTACCAATAATGAGATCAACAATTTCATCACATGCTTGGCTACTATTACTTGATCTATCTCTCCATCTCTCCCATTCATTAGACACCACCATTTGCCTTAATGATTGTTTCACCTTCACAACTCGATCAACCATAATAAAATTTGAAGCAAATCGTGTCTCTGCACATCTAAGTAGTTGCAATGAAGCATATTTTCTATATATAGCTTGTGACATAGAGTGGTTTACAATAAAATGTTGTAACTTTTTTACATCTGCAACTACCTCACTAATCCAAGGAATCTTATTGTGCAAATCTTTAAGAAGTAAGTTCATGCAATGAACTGCACATGGTGTCCAAAACATGTTTGGATATTCATCTTCAATCCTTCCTCCTGCCAAGACATTACTTGAAGCATTATCAGTTATAATTTGCACAACATTATTTCTCCCTACCTGTTCAATTGCTTCTTGGAAAAGACTTGCCAAATATGGCGTATCTTTCACATGGCGTGAAGTATCATGTGATTTGATAAACATTGTGCCCTTAGGTGAAGAAACAAGAATATTAATTAGTGGCCTATGTGCAATGTCAGTCCAACCATCTGAAACTATAGAGACACTTGTATATGACCAACTATCTTTAATGTCTTGTAGTCTATCCTCAATATGTTTCTTCTCATCATCCAAAACAACAGTGCGAAGTTTTTCAAAACTTGGAGGCACATATCCTTTAGGTGCATTATTGACCATCCTTATAGCCTCTTTCCACAAAGGAGACCTAGCTATGTTGAATGGCATTCCACAACCAAAGAAAAGTCTCCCAATAGCAGCATCTACATTCTTTCTATCAGTAGCATCAAACATTTTTCCAATTTGAGATTCATAAATAGAAGTAGAGGAAGAACTTGGAAAGGGTGGCCTCCCTGTTTGAGAATCTTTTGATTGTCCTTGTAATGATTCAGTAATTTTCAAAGACTCTACAAAATTAAACTCTCTGATCAAATCTTTTCTTTCTGGTTTTGGAATGATACCACAAACAACTATTTGTTCTTTCTTTCCAACCCCCAACAAATGATATCGAACTCGTGCAATTGAACTAGCCTTATTTGTTCGACAATGTGGGCAAGTCCATTGCCTACTTCCAGAACTACCATAATTTGCTGTTGAATAATTTCCAGTTACTGTGACAATCTTCCACAACTTCTGCTCAAATTCTTTTTTTGCTTTGTTATACTCTGCAGGGTTTGTGGATTGAGTTCTTTGTGATTCTGAAATAGAAGGATTTGAAGAAGTGTCGTCCATTTTTCCTTAAACAATGTTTAAAAATATACACATTTTCAAAACAAAAACATATGTAGTTTATGGTTCAAAAATTTAAAATATAAAAAAAATTTACTGTAAAAAAGAAACAGATGTATAAAGAATCAATTCATATTCTAAGTTTTTTATAGAAATAAAAATAATGATTAATATAATGATCTGTGAAAGAAATAAACATACCTGATCTTGCAATGAAAATTCTCAACTATCTTCTTCTTGTAAAGCTTTCAATCTATCTTCTTCTTGTAAAGCTTTCAATCGATTCTCTTTACGAATGTTTTCTGATAAATTCCAATCTCCCTTTCTATCTTTTTATAAGAAAATTAAAGTCTTCACTATTTCTTCACTGTGCATGTAATTTGATCATTTAAAAACTTAGTTTTTAAGTGTATCAGTTTATTGCTTTTCAATGCAACTGTAGACTTAGGGATATCTGTAGAGTTCGGTTGCTCTGTAATCTTTATTTTAACTGGTTGAAACTTCGGTTAATCTGCATGTCAAACTGGTTGAAACTTCTATTAATCACCATGTCAATTTATAGGTGCATGTAATTTGATCTGTAAAAAACTAATTTTTAACTGTATAGTTTATTGCAACTTGCGGATTTATTGGTGCATGTAATTTGATCTTTAAAAAACTAAGCTTTTATCTGCCCATGCTGTTTAATGCAATTTAGGATATCTACGCTTGAACTGTAGTCATTTACCATGCTTTTTAATGCATCTTACCATATCTGCAGACTCAGGAGGTATCGATGGATTGTAGTCATTATTTTAACTGAGACTTCCGTTGATGTGCATGCCAATCTATTCCATCTTAGACCAGAGACTGACTGTTTGTTTTAAAAAATCTCCGCAACCTTCTGCAACCTTAGAAACGGCTTGGAAACGGCCGTTCGTGACGGGAAACGCGTTTCGGCCGTCGTGACGCGAAACGAGGCATTCCCGTCACGTTTCTGGTAACATAGCTGTTGCAACGGAATTCAAAACAGCTTTTAGAAGGCCTTCTTCGTGCTTTCCCATATGTGCTGTGCATATTTCCAATGCCTTCTGAAAAAGAAATTTGTCTGTTTCAGTTTCGTTCTTGCCATAAACAAGAAAGCTTGCAAACATCTCAAACAAATTACCATTCCCTGGAACAACCTCTTGGAAGCCATCGAATACTTCCCTCAAAGAAGGCAAAGTTGTCCTGGCATAAGGAAGAATGCGCCCTGACCCAAAAATATTGCAATAGAGAGGGAAATAAGATGCTCTTATTATCTGCTTTTCTTCAGTGGTCAGGACATCTATGGTGTTTTCCAGTCGCACAGCAATTTTCCATAACTCAAGATCAGTGATGGTGGAGTCAATGGTGTAAATGAATTTAGCGATTTCCTGCAATGGTGATGCTTCAGCTGCTACTAAGGATCTTTCTAACATACACCGCTTACAATCACACTTAAATCCCATTTTCCTAAATACCACTTCTCGTCTGAACAACGGCTCAAAACTGTTAAAGTACGCGATTGTTATTTCCTCTCCAGCTGCAATTTTTCTTGCAGCTATAATAAACATGGCTTCTCCCACAACAATGCAATTGGCATTGGGAAAACAGGAATGATTGATGAAAGAGGGAAGTGCCCACAAACCATATTGCTCATTTTGTCTTAACATGTCACTATTTGATTCAATAGTTTGCATTTGACACCCCACACTTCGCATTATCTTGGCAAGTTTATGTTGGTCTAGCTCCCAACCTTGATTGCAAACATCGTAGTTATTCCAGCTGGTATTATTTATCCAGAACAAATCCATGGGTGGCACCTTCATTTCATCTGAATCAGCAAGGTACTCTAGCTGCTGCAATATCCTTGGAGATGATGCTGCACAGGAAATGATTTTAGCCTTTAAATCCCTTTTAAGAAAACCAAGTTTTGTCTTCGATTCTATCATAGAAGGTGTGATTTTTTCAAGGCTTCCTCTCGATCTTGTTATCTCTGTGCTGATGAATGCAATGGCATTGTCCATGAGCAGAAAATCTCCAAAATCTACATTGTCAGTGGCAAACAATCCTTTGTCGCGCCCTACTGATTTCTTAATGAGCACCGGACCAATATAATTGCTCAACTCAGCTGCGTTACAACCCTTTAAGAAATAGGGAGAGAGATCGAACTTACCTTGCTGGTTCTGACAGCTGAGTTCCATAGATCTTTCATAGTGCAACTTGTTGTCGTTGGCAGTTGGGGACAGCTCCAAAGCTCTATCAAAGCATTGACAAGCTAACTTATATTCTCTGAGATAATGGAAGGCACGGCCTTTGCGAAAGAAGGATTTGAGATGGTGTTGATCAAGGGCTAACGCCTTGTCACAGTCTTGTACAGCATCCCCATACTCCTCCAATCTCAACTTTGCCTCTGCCCTATTAGAATAAGAATACACAAGGGCCTCCTTTACTTTCTCCTGGATGTTGGAAGCACCGAGAACTTGGTGCTCAATTTTGTCGCGCGAGAGAGCCAAGTCTATACATCTGGAATAACAGTCTATTGCCTTGTTCCAATCCTCATCCCGGAAATATTTATTTCCTTCACTACGCAATTCAAGCAAACTCTTAGCCAATGATGTTTCTTCATTTCCTGGAAAGGAAGCCAAAATCTCGACGTTTTGAGGATTATCAACGCGCAGCATGAGCGCACCATCTTGGGCGCCTCGCTTGAAGTAAGGCTGTTTGACTGCAACCTTGGAGCCTTTGGGATAAAGCTTGCGCGGACCTTCCGTTTCCATTGTGGAAATGGGAGCATTATATATTGCGAGCCGAACAGCATCTCCATACTGGTCCTCCAAGATAGTCATAATGCCCACCATTCTGAGCGAATCAGCACACAGCGTCCCGAACAGAACGCGACCCTTATGGTGCTTATCAATTTCAAGCTCCCTTGCTCGAATGGGCCGCAGCCCTTTCAGTGGAACTGAAGGCCGCCAATGTTCGGACGGTTTCCGCAACGTAAACCCTCCGATTGATCCACTCTGCTGCATATCCCTGTAAATTTTCTCATGTACTTCTATTAGGGCTTCTTTGTCAAACTCTTGTGACGCCTGTAACTCAACCAGTAGTTCTAAAATGTTGTTCATATCTCCCGGGTTTCCTCTTAGTCCGGCAATGCAACTTCTCTGCTGTCCAAAGAAAAATGAAAAAGAAAGAGGAAACGACCTCAGCTTCCACGAAGTAATGTGCAGAGCAGGTTGCCTTGGTAGACACTAGTTGTGGGCTCACTACCTCAAAAATAATAGAGTAACCGTTGAAGTGACTGCACTATCGTGGACTGACTGCGGCGTAGGCTCTTTAAATCTGTTTTGCTCGTCGCACTTTACTACACCAGCAACATGAGCAGGGGCAGGATTACGATTAGTCCCTTCAACTTTATGATCAAAGTTGTAAGAGAATCAAATAAAGTTGTGTGATCAAAGGTTACTCGGGCAGGATTACTATTAGTGCCTTCTGCTTTATGATCAAAGCTGAAGAGATTCAAATAAGTCGTGTGAAGAAAGATTGATTTCCTCGTAGCTTAGGATCTAAGATTACTATTTTTATTTTTTTATATTTTTGGGCAAAAAGTCGTGTTCTTTTTTCGTGTTGGGTAAAAAGTTGTGTGATGAAATATTGATTTTCTTTTTCATTTTCTTATAGCTTACTGGTTTTTAAGCAAACCTTTTTTTTACACAGTTTTTTATTTTCTTGTAGCTTAGTTTTTTAGTAAACTTTTTCTTTTTTCACATGGTTTTGGGTAATCATATTTTTTAAAGAATTTTGAAATGAAATTAAAAATTATGATATTACTATCAGAATTCAATCATGTAGTTTTGGAGTCAAACTCATTGATCCATATTTGATGAGTAGTGGTTCACAAGAATCCATCTCTCATGATATGAATGGTCCACTTAGCACTCATTGCATCCTACTTTTCAATTAAATTAAAATTTCATTCAAAATAAAGTTTTCTTAAAAGCTAAACTACAACTATAGAATGAACCTTCTTTTAGTTTCATTCCAAAAAGAAATTATTTAGAATGAACTTTCTTTTTACAAAGATTCTACAATTATTTTTGCTACTTATTAATTCTAAGGTAAATTAATTCCTTGTTTGTGTTTGATTATTTTTTTCCCTAGATCTTATTAATTGTTAAAAGATTATTTATTTTTCCTTTCATTTTGGTGAACTCATTTGATCTTACACCCTCCTAGATCTTAGCCTTATTACTTTATTTCTAATTTCTAATCTATTTTTTAAATATGAATCATTTTAATTTTATGAGATTTATATTGGTAACCTTACTCTTGTTTCATCATTATATTCTTTAAAGGTTTTTTGTATTTATTTTATGTCAAATGCCTCATCATCATCATCCTTTCTCTTTGAGAACCCTTTTCAAGTCTACATTGGCTTAGAATTCATCTAAGCATAAGGTATTTATTAATACATGATGGATAAAAATCAAAATAAGGAGAATGATTTTGATCATGATGTACAATTAGAACATTTAATATATCGGCATGATTTTTCTTTTGCTACATTGTTACTTTCTCACAAGATTACCATTTTAGCTAGTGTTTCTTCTTCTACACAACTATTTGATTCTCTTTATAAGTTATGGATTAATAATCCTTTTGATTTATATATCATCATGCTAGAGTAAAAAAGTATTTAATTAATTAGTTATTAAGCTACTTAGGTCACTTTTCACACTAGCTTCATAAGCTTACTTAGGTCATGTTCTTTCTTGTCTCAAGTCATAAGATTGAGACACATCTCATTATTTATTTTTATCCTCACCTAGGATTTCATCTAAGGTTACTTTTTTCTTTTTCTTTTTAATTTTTTTATAAGGACTCATTGTACCGTTCATTTGTGAGGTTGCACATTCATAATGATTCATTCTTTTTTAGATCAATTGTCACTTAGTCTCCATAGCTTTAATTTTTTCTCTTTCTATGATAAGTGTTTGATTGTAAGTAATTCCTGGGATCAATAGGATTGAGAAATCAATTCCAGCATGGTATTGTAGATCTAGATCTATAATTTCATGGAAAATATTAATGCCACTCTCACATTAAAAAGAAAGTGGCGAATAAATAATGATCCAATCATCTCAAAAAATAATAATAATAAAATAAAAATATTTAATTGATTAAAAATTATAAGTTTTAGAAGACTAAAGAATAAATTAAAGTTCTAAATATTTGAAGCCAGACTTACTTTTCTTTGAACCAAGGAGAAAACAATGCTAACAAAAAAAAAAAAAAAAAATACTTACACCACTTAATATTGAACCTAAATAAAATGTATAGCAAGAATTACCTTACAATAATCATAAAATTGGGTGCTTAGTAGAAAATGGAAATCACTATCAGAACATCAAAGAGAACTATTTTTATAAAATGCTACAAATTACAAAAAAATTATAAATAAATCCTTTAATTTTTTTAAAGTTGTGCTTTAATACAAACTAAGAAGGCTCATGTCTATCTCCTAAACAATGTTCTCAACTAGGAAGATAGACTACAAAGGAAATCTCTAAAATAGACCCCAATCCATCCTAGGACTGTGATCTCTCACAAAAGAGTTTTAAGAAATGAAATAGTTAATCCTTATGTTATTTCAATAGGGGAGAGGGCCCAATAGTGGTGTGGGTACCATAGTTGTCATAGTACATGTACATTCAAAACCCAATATTTTAAAAATATGGAACTAGTAATTGTAA
>VDFB02034695.1:0-29713 GCA_007258455.2 Sequoia sempervirens
GTGATTGTGCCAGAATTGTAAATGTTGTTTATCTATTTTGCCAATAGTAGAAGCAACCAGATTTAAATCTACTTCATATTGTGCTACAAAATGGTATTTTTCTTGGGTTAATCATTTGATTTGCAAAGCTTTCAAGGAATGAGATTTTATTTTATGTTTTGTTTAAATGGTGATTTACAATTTGTTGTTGAAGTTAGCACTGTGAATGAATGAAACTATGTGTTAATCACAAGTTAATTTTGTTTTGCAATTTTAGTTAAGGATTCCTTGAAAGGTAACAGGTCTGATTAATTTGGATGAATTAACATTCTTTTCAGTTCCAACCTTTGATCTATCTTTTTCTGTTTCTTTAAAAGCCCCAGTTAGAGTAGGTTTAAATTTATGTTTGATCTTAGAACAATCCAGAAGCTCAACACTAGCAGCCCCCTTGAACATTATAGTTCACATCAACCATTGAGTGAAATCAGTATAGTCAAGAACCAATTACCAAGACCTTGGGAGTTAGATATCCATGTGTTATTCTTTCTCTTTCATGAGAGAAAAATAGTAATATTTTGTTTAACTGCTGTTGTGCTCATCTGAACCATCAACACAACCCTTTTGGTAACTTCTATAATACTAGTTCGGTATTATACATAATCTATCACAAAGATGAAGTCATCCCCAAGGTGACCAAAAACCAAAAGGCTCAAGAGGAAGGCCTAAACCATAAACAGGGCTTATGGATGTTACATTTTGATGGTGTGAGATGTAGGGTTGGGTTGAGAGCAAGTATTTGCCTTGTATCCAATGACTAAAGGAATCTTAGGAGGTGCAAGAGGAATCTTAGGAAGTTCAATGATTAGAGGACTCTTAGGTGGTCCAAAAGGGGTTTTTGGAGGTCCTATAATAAAGGGAGATGTAATGGCCAATTGTGTCTTCATAACCTCAGCATATGTGACTTCTTGTTGATGATTTTCTAATGAGGGAGGATCTATAGTTTCCTTGGCCTCTTCATCTATACTATATTTTGAAATAAATGTATCAATGATATCATATTATTTTGGCACAATATCTTCCCAATTGGGAGAAGCATTGTGAGATGGACAAACAATATTTTCATGATTTTCAATGATTGGATCTTCTAACACCAAGATATATTCATCAAAATAAGGAGAGGTATCAGAAGAAGGACCATTATGATTGTCATGATTTTCAATGATTGTATCCTCTTGCACTAAAAAATTCTCACAAGTGGGAGAGATGGTGAGATATAAATGGAGACCAGGTAAAGTAATGTTAAGAAATGTGTCAATGGCCTCATCCTCCTTTGTCATAATATCCTCCCAAGTGGGGGTAGTAGGGTGATAGGGACAAACAAGATTCTCATGATGCTCAATGATTGGATCTTCTAACACCAAGATGTAGAGGGCCAGTGTAGAATCACAAGGGTCCAAACTAGGCCCTTAAGTGGAAATGAAAATTCAAAAAAATAGAGTTAGGAAATTGACACAGGAGGTTCCTCCCCTCTTCCCAACAAACAACTCAAAACACTAAATAAACTTGCATAAAAAATGTTGCTTCAATTTTTCATTCAACAAAACTAAGAATGCAACACCATAACTTGTTAAAAAAATTCACACAACATATGTTGATTTCTGCAATAAGAAGTTTATAAGAAAATTGCAAATCAAGGCCATTCACATTCCTTCTCTCCTTGCAATATCTCACTCACTTCTCATTCATTCTTCCTCTATAACTGCTAACTCTTACTTACACATTCCCCCTTCACTTTTTGGTCCTCTGTCTCTTCATATGGCATTCCATTTGATGCCTTATATCCACTTTAGTTGCACACTACTATTTGCAATTTATATCTACCTCCATGTCTTTTCACATGGGCTCCCTTCACACCAAAATGCATTGAGTCTTTTCCAGCACCTCTCTATACTAGGTACGACCTATCTCCTCTAGTCTACACTCATTTTTTATTGGTTTGAATGTATTTGATAGACTTATCTATCATGTAGTCCTCAATTCAACATGTCATGCCTTCAATGGCTTATTTGACCTATGCGAGTCCAAATCCACAATTACCCTTGTCTTTACTTTGCAAATCAGTGCACCTTCTCTTCTTCTAATCTAGCACCTTCATTCTCTTGCTACACAACCTTACCTTTACTTCCCCCTTTGCAACCTCTCTTTCCCCACTTTCTCACGGGTTCTCTCTTATGCTTTGTATCATCATGGGATTCCTTTTTTTTTTCTGTTAATGCATTGGCCTGTACTCCAATGTGCAACTCTTTGTTTTTATGTGTCCCTTAATCTCCTCCCTGACCCTTATTCTCTTTTTTCCTTCTTAGCTTCTCTCTATCTTTGCAAATCATATCATTGCATTCAAAAAAAATTCGCACCTCCTTCCACTTTCCATGTTTGCTATCTTGTTTTTGAAGATGAAAAGGCTCCCCGCTCAAAGGCCAATAATATAGTATTATTTGCATATTGAAAATAATATGCTTCAGGCTGTGACATAAGAAGAAAATTTTTGGCTATACATTAGCTAGTTACAATTGCTTAAACATTTTCTATCATCACATCTTATGAGACAATGTTTCTTTGAAATGTATATGTTTCATCTTCATTTAATTAAAGTGTAAAAATAAGGTTAAAGAATTTAAGAGGTTTAGGCATTGATTAGAGCGAGAAAAAAAATAGGAACAAACCAAAATTGAAAACAAACCAAACAGTATTTTTGGTTGGTGCTAATTGCTTGTGGGCCTGTGTGCTCTTGCACCAGACATGCTAGGTAGGAATATTGTGAGCATAGGCTCACAATGGTGGAGTTGAGTAGTTGTACTAGTCTTCTAGGTTGCCATCAACCTGCACCAAACTCCTTCACTGTGCAATTGTTCAAAATTAATCCTTCTTTCACTTTTTCACGCATCATGCCAGAATACACACCACCAACCTCCAACAACACCGTGTCTTCCTCTTTTTCCCCCTCATGGAATCATGTACACAAAATTTGGACCTGCTCCACCAAATTCTTTTCATACTTCTCTTCTCCTTTGTGGGGTTCAAACCCACCTCTAACCGCCCACCTCCACCAAAAACACCATGTAACATCTTCCACTATCTCCACAAGAAAATATGGAGCATCCACTGCATGCTCTTGCTCTCTATGCATCTCATCTTCTACTACCACATATGAAAATGAAATAACCACAAATCTGATTTACCTCATTTTGCTATAACTTAACTTGACCATTTATATTGAGGAAAAAGCGATTGATTAATAGTGATCTTTAATCATTGCTTAATAAGATTAATCTTAATTTTATCCATTAGGATTTTGATGATCTTTGATGTTTTCCTTTATAGGATGAAACGAGCATTTTGATGGCGAGACGCCGACGGCGGTCGTTGACTTTATTCGACGACGCTGACCGACGTCGATTCTTTATTTCACTTTGATCTCTTTCCTACTTCTTCACAAACTATCTATCCCATCTTTTCAATCATCTCATCCTCCACTTTATCCCAATATTGCTCCCAAAATAGTATCTGCATGGGTCTCCTTACAACCCAACCCATTTTGTTTACTACAATATCACCCCTCACAATATATCATCACTTCTCAAGTTGCCTCTATGGCTTCAAGCTCTTTGTCTTGCTACCAAGATTTCTCACACACCTGCAATAGCTCTCATAAGCTTCTTCACTACCGCTTCACATGCTTTCCTCTCAATGCAAATTGCCTCCTCATCAGGGATCTGTTCACACACACCTGTAGGTCCTGGTGGATCCTCTCCACTCTTAGCAATACCCGCTCTAATACCAATTGACATAGGAGGGTCCTCCCCTCTCCCCAACAAACAACTCAAAAGACTAAAATAAACTTGTAGACAAAATGTTGCTTCAATTTTCCATTCAACAAAACTAAGAATGCACGTTCCCCCTTCACTTTTCAGTCCTCTTTCTCTCTTCATATGGAATTCCATTTGATTCCTTCTCTCTACTTTAGTTGCACACTCCTATTTGCAATTTACATTTGCCTCCATGTATTTTCACATAGGCTGCCTTCACACCAAAATGCATTGTCTTTTCTAGTATTTCTCTATACTAGGTGTGGCCTATCTCCTCTAGTCTTCACTCATTTTTTTTATTGGTTTGAATGTATTCGATAGACTTATCTATCCTACGATCCTCGATTCAACATGTCATGCCTTCAATGGCTTCTTTGACCTGTGTGAGTCCAAATCCATAGTTACCCTTGTCTTTACTTTGCAGACCAGTGTGCCCTCTTTTCTTCTAATCTAGCACCTTCATTCTCTTGCTATGCATCCTTACCTTTTCTCTTGCTACACGGCCTTACCTTTACTTCCCCCCTTCGCAACCTCTCTTTCCCCACTTTCTCACAGGTTCTGTCTTATGCCCTATATCATCATGGGCTTCCTTCTTTTTATTTTTTTCTATGAATGCATCGACCTCTGCTTCAATTTGCATATCTTTCTTTTATGTGTCCCTTAATCTCCTCGCTAACCTTATTCTCTTTTTTCCTTCTTAGCTTCTGTCTATCTTTGCAAATCATATCACCATCTTCAGAAATTTTGCACGTCCTCTTCCACTTTCAATGTTTGCTATCTATTTTTTTGAAGATGAAAAGGCTCCCCGCTAAAAGACCAATAATATGGTATTACTTGCATATTGAAAATAATATGCTTCAAACCATGACAAGAAGAATTTTTTTGGCTATACATCAACTAGTTACATTTGCTTAAACATTTTCTATCATCACATCTTATGAGACAACATTTCTTCAAACTGTATCTATTTCATCTTTGTCTCATTAAAGTGTCAAAATGAGGTTAAAGAATTTAAGAGGTTTAGGCATTGATTGGAGTGAGAAAAAAAATAGGAACAAAACCAAAATTGAAAACAAACCAAACAGTGTTTTTGGTTGGTGTCGATTGTCTGTTCGCCCACGTGCTCCTCAACTAGAAACTTGACATAAAAATTTGAATAGGTTATTAATATAATGTGAAAAATCTGTAAGAAAATATTTTTTAGAAAATTGAATTTAGTTTCTAAGATACTAGTCCTCTTTTGGAAAAGAGTAAATCTATTTGGTGAAATTTTAAAATTTCAATGCATTAGTACTAAATTTTTAGGAGAAAAATAAAAAGTAGGTCTATGTCTGACCAACGTAAGTACAACCAATTTTTTTTTGAAACTTTCAATATAAGTAGAGGAACCATGCCTGAATGTACCACTTTTTTTATAATTTTTTTGCAAGTAAATAATTAGTTATGATTTTTTTATTAGAAATTTTTAAAAATATTAAAAATTTGTTTGTCTAGCCACCATAACTTGGTCAAAAATTTATGAAAATAAAATTTTCTTTTGTTATCCTATAGTATGGGAAGCATAGAATGTGCCACATCTTTTGGATTCAAAAAATGTGAAATCATTTGAGAATTATAGAGTTTTTCAATCAGCCTATCAATTTGGACTTTAGTTAGAATGCATGTAGAAAATCAATAATAATGATCTATTTAATTTCAAATAAGTCATATCTTATATTGGTGGAAAGCTAACAATTTTATCAATAAACCCTTTTTGTTTCATCAAATTTGGATATGAAAAATGTCATCAGCCACTTTTGGGTCATAGCACCACTTTTTGGACCCCCATGATCCTACACTCACCCATACCTTTGTCACAAGTAGGAGAGGTATCAGGAGAAGAACAACTATGATTGTCTAGATGCTTGCATCCTCTTGTGTTATAACATTCTTATAAACGTGATAAATATTAGGAGGGTAAATAACATACTCGTCAAAGGTTTTTTTCCTAAATTATCCCCATGAGTAGGTAAAATAGAATCATACAAGCCATGTGATACTGTATGAAAACCATATGTTTGAAAAGGAAACATGCTTCTATCTATGTAATGCTTTAGAAAGTGAAAACAATTGTCCTACAAATCTAATGATTTTCAATACTGAAATACAATTTTTTCCCCAATTTTGCAACAAATCAAATATAATGACATCTTTCTTGCACATGCAATAACATTGTTTTAGAATTTCAAAACACAAATTTACCAGTAGAAACATATTACAAAATTAGAGACAGATATGTATGAAAAATCTTGCAGAAATACCTATATAAGGACAAGTTTTCCCATGGGAGAATGGGTCCTTATTAAGGGTTCTAAAACTTGAAAATTTGGATGTGTAAGTTGTTTAATATTATTGTTTTTGTTTGTAAACAAGTTAATTAGTGACTGTTTTTCCATTTTTTGGTCAAATTAAGACAATGTAATGCAAGATGCAAGTGTGAAACAAATGTAAAAATGTTTTGAAAAGTTTTGAGTGCAAATTTTAAATATTAATTGCAATATTTGACTTATCATAAGATGTCACAACCTAAAAGTGATGATTTGATGCAACTTGAAATCAAACAATGCAATCTTGTTCAATTTGAGACAATGTGATTCAAATGTAAATATGCAACAATAAAGGACAATATGGAATGTAATTTTTAGATCTAATATGCCATAATTTATTGATTTAAAGATGCAAAATTCTGAAAGTGATGTTTTTTATGCCAATTTGAAATAAAACTATGCAAATTTTTACTTATTTTTGAGCTAAAATGAAAGATGTAATTTATATGTAATGAAAAATTTAAAATTTTAACCACTTAGTGAATGCCATATGAATGTAAATCTGATCTAAATATGATTTAAAAATAAACCCTAATGCAACCTATGATGAAATATGGAATGCAATTTTTATTTGAATTTTTATGACTTTTTAAAATGCAAAAGATGAAACCCTAAATGAAAGATGTAAAAAAATTCAATGCAAAACTTAGATCTAGGGTAAATTTTTAGAAGTTATATAATGTTGATAGGTCAGGTTCACCAAAATGAAATTAAAAAAAAAAGGGTGATCCTAGGCCCTTAATGCAAAGAACCTAGGATTCAATGGAGCCTTTTTCTAAATTTCATTGAAGATGTAGATCACAAGGTGCAAAAGATTGACTTTCAGACCTGAAGGTGAGCCAATCACACCTAGATATACATTTATTGCAGGGTTGGAATGGATTGTAAATATTTTGGAATGATTAACTCAATGATACTATATGCCCTAATTTTAAAATGCAAGATCCCGACACCTAATAAAAGAAAACAATAGTTTGCAAGTGGATTTGGGAAGTGCAAAGGACAACAAACTCAAGCTCAAAAAAACTAGTTTTGAGGTTCCTACAAGGACTCATTCACCCATGGGAAAATGGATCTTTATACAGGGGTCAAGATCAAATTTAGGGGTCATATGGTGCTAGATCTTAGAATTTTTTTTCATAGGTCCCATTATCAGAGTGACAAAAATAAATTTTACAACTTAGTTTTTGTGGATTGACAACAACGATGATAAAAAATGCACTAATGCAAAATTGCTTCTTCAAGATATTTCCACTCCTTCAACCTTTAACCTACACATACATAAAGAGGGAAAACTTTTTTTTTGTTGTACATGGGGGTCTTCCTTGGTCAAACTCCAATTTAGTAATTAAACCTTGATAAAAAATATAATGACAAAGGAGAAGAAAATGATGAATGAAAACTTGTTGCAACTCACCACTCTTCAATGTCTTCCTTGAAGGACTAAATTCATACACATCTCTTCAAAGGAATTGGATCTTGCTTGCTTGATTTTCTTGAATGCTTGAATGCTTGGATGCATGAAAGTATGAATGTATGAAGACCTTCAATGCAATCTTATCCTTCACAAGACAACATGGACACACATAAACTTGGACATGATGTTAGAATCTTGATTGCTACTACAAATGACTGATAATGCTACTCTTGAATGCTCTTGACAATAATTTTTTCTCTTATGAAGTCTTGTAATTGATCCATAGATTTCAAATGATGAAAAGACTATGTATTTATAGTTCATCTAATTTCCCAAAAAATTAGATTCTAAAAGCTGATACTTCCAAGTTGAATTTGAATAACTAAAATGCCACCAAAAACATGTTTTCAAATGGCTCTTGACCTATAACTCGAAGACACTCATATTCCAAGGAGATGCAATTATTGATTGCATTTATTTAATGTTGGTTCTCCTTCAAAAATGGGAAGAATAAGGCTTTGGAATGCATAATTTGAAAAAATTAGAAGCTTAATTAAGTCAATTAAATTAAAGGGACCCAAACATAGTGTGAAATTGTAAAGGTATACAATTTTCTACATTGTAGTTTCCTGCAAGAAGACTAATTCTATGAACAAAAACATTTTTCTCCTTTGCTTGATTTCAATGTCATATTCTTCAAAGGTAACAATTTCAACATATTTGCAAGACATTGTATATGTGGTTCTATGAAGGTCTCTAATCCAGATAGAAAGGAAATAGGCTTGTTGATTAAAAGAATAAATCTGAGGTGTAGAAGAAAGAGAAATGAGATCCCGAAAAGTCAATAATTCCTCACACTGCTGATGGTAATAGTTCTACAGATGAAATCTATAACATTGCATCTAGTAGAAAGTGTGTGAAACCATAGAAACGGGTTTCAATGAGCCTATTAAGGATAACTGGTGTACAAAAGGAGATGAGGACCTCATTAAAATCAAGGAAATAAAATGAATGTTGGGAAATAAGGAGGAAAATAGGCCCTAGTATAAAAAGGATGAGTATGATAACACATATGAGTTCTTCGAGAAGAAGATGAGAGAGAGCTCTAATTTGATGTTCTAGGAAAATACAACTTGAGGGAGAGTGTTAACTCCTTATTGTAGGAAGTCTTGGTGGTCTTGTGGAGTGCTTTAGGAGTAGTGCAATATGGACTCAAGGGGAGTCTATTCAAAAAATAGGTTTTTAGATTATGCAATTTAAGCAGTTGCCCTTTTCCCTTGATGTTAAAGGGGGAGAAATTTCATATCAGGTTAGTGTTTCCATCAATGCCAAAGGGGGAGAATGTTGCATGTGTTGTCATTGATGTCAACAATGTGGTATTGTGGAAGGTTGCATGTGACGAAAATAGAGTGGTGATCAAAGATGTCAAAAGGGTAAGTGTTCAAGGAGTATTCTAGAGGGGCACACAAAGGATTATGCCTAAAGAGACAAGTTTAAAGTATGTATGTTCCTAATTTAAGAGCATAGAAGTTACCACTTTAGGTCTAGAGCTAAGGTAAAGAAGGTTGAGTGTTTAATGGGACGACTTGGTATGTTGAGATGATTGCACTTGGTGTTTGGAAGTGTGTGTGAGTGTGGAGATGTGTGCTAAGGTAAAATAGGTCCTTATTATCTCTTGATTTGAATTGCATTTTATTTCCCCTCACTTTAGATGTCTTGGGATTCGACTTATTGTGGCCACTAGACATTTCATGTTACATGTTTCATCTTGACCGACAAAGGAGAAACTTCTTGAAGCTTGTGGGGGATATAAATGGTAGATCATTTTTTTTGTAAAATGAATGATGGTGTGTGAGTGTATGTGAGTATTCAAGGAGGTATGTCCAAGTATATGTATGTGTGGAAGTGAGTTGAAGATAACAGAGGCTGTTGAGAAAAAGGTATTGAAGATATATGTTAGTATGAAGGGTGTTGTTGTTGTGGAGAAGATTGATCAATAGATTGTGTCAGGTATGATGTCTAGAGGTTGTAGCCTCTTTTTGTAAGTGTTGTAGGTTGTAGGTATTTGTATCTTCCTTTGGTTGAAGCCATAAAAAGTTTGTTTCAAGGAGTTGTAGCTTTCTTTGGGTTGTAGCTAATAAAACATGTTGTAAATCTTATTTTATTTGTTAGGCTTGATTTGGACAATAGTTCCAAGCAGCTTGTTCACTTTGGTTTTTACCTTCTATGGTTTTCCATGAAAATATGGTGTTATGGTTGTGTGCTTATGCCTTTGAATTGCATAGTTAGATACTTTATCTATTTAAGGTAATAAGAATATTTGGTTGATAAAATTGAATTAGATTGATTGTCGCATATATTTATTCACCCCCTGCCATCTTAGTATATTAATGTGTTCTTAAAATTATTAAATAGTCTATTCAGACTACAAATATAACAAAATAATCCTAGCTTGTAGAATAAAAATGTTCTTTCAATGTTTCAAATATATAATAATTTCAAATCCATGAAGTTTAAGTATGGGATACACCATATTTTGTTAAGCCACAACATTCCAATTACAATTAAAAACTAATTGTATCTAGTTGGTTTTCATTCATGAATCCCACCATATATTGCTATGAATCTTCATTATTTTCTTCATGTGTAATTAGAGAATTATTAAAGCTAGTTGAGCAGGACACAGATTTGTGGGCCACATAGGCTTGATTAGCTAGAGAAGTATGTAGAATCAAACAACATCTATCCTTCATGTTGTATCATCCCTCATAGGTTATTATAAGACACATTAAAGTAACTAAATAATGTGAGAAGTTTCCAATTAGTAGGAATATCCCTATATGTTTTACTATGTGAAAGATTGAGTGATTCAAGTAGTGTTGGTGCAGGGGCACCCTTAGTTTCAGGTGCACCCTTTGCTCTATGTAGTATTTTTTTTTTTTTGGTCATATGAGAGTTGATTTCATGTAATAAGGTATTTTTAGGCCATGTTATGTCATTTGGAGTCATTGTTGAGTCTTTAGATGCAAGGTTGGGAAAAATTGCAAATTTTGTCAAGTTGCACAAAAAGTTTTCAAGCAACTTTAGCAACTTTTTGCAAAAAAGTGTAATTTGATGATTTGTTAAGCCAAAAACTCAAAGATGGTTAGAGGCACTTAGAATATTGATTTAAACTTTCAAATAATCTTTGTAATAGTGAAGGAGAATGTTGGAATGAAAATTTTGAATGAGAAGCTCACTTTGCATGTTGATTTTCTATGTTTTCCTACATTTCATTGATTTTTGTCACATTGTACGGATTTCTTCTGCACTGTATGGGTTGAAGGGTGATTTCTTCTTGTAGAGGGATGTATTAAATTTATTTTTGGTTTTTTTTTGAGAAAAATCCATCAAGATTTGAGCTCAAGTTATCAATGTTTGCGAGAAAGTTTTTCAAAACCCTATCTAGGGTTCCAAGAAACCTTCAAAATGTTGTTACTCGCATTCCCACCATGATCAAATCAAGAAAATTTGCGCAAAACTCTATTTTAGTGTATTCTAAATTCCCTCAAGATTTGAGGCTTGGAAATTGCATGTGGAGATAGGAAACAATTGACAGTCATTACATTGTTGGTTGATTTATAGTGCAAGAGCATTGCATTGTAGTTGAATACCGAAGTTTTTGCATTGTAACATTGCTTAGTGCTTTGTGAAGGTTGAGATAAGTCTAACTTTGATGTTACACCTTAGAGAAACCATTGGTTTGATACTTCTATCATGTATTGAAGGTTGTTCATTGTTTGCATATGACTATCCCATAAGTTGTTCCATTGAATGTTGTTGCTCTTAAGTCTTCCCATGCATTTGGGGATTGAAAAAAACTTTGAAAGGTTTGTGATGCTATTTATACCATCGTCCCATGCTTTCCTTAGTGTTTTCATGTTGTTCCACAACTTTGCAAGGTATGCCATCTATGAATATTGAAGGATTGTCACAACTAAAGAAGTATGCCCTGTCATGGGTTTCATAGAACCTTGAGGAGATAGTGAACCCATTGTTGTGAAATATGGTATCAATAGTCCAATTTGTACCCCTTCTCCGCATCAAGTATCATCACTCTAATAGATTTAGGAATCTTTCCATTGAAATTATTCCTTTGAAATATGAGAATAATCAAACCTTTGAGAGATCCAAAATTTCAAGCACTATTTTTGGAGAGGTCATGTGATTTTAATAATATCATTTTTTTATAATTAAACTTCATATCTTGTCATTTTATTGTCAATTTATATTTTAGCTAAATAATATTGTAATATATAATTATACCATTAGATAAATTTCCAAATATTTCAATAGTTTATGATTTATTTTCCATGAGATTATATTCGTAAAGGCATTTGAAATTAACTCCTAGTTATTTTTTTCACATCCAAATTTTGAATATTTGATAGTTTTGTTAATTGCAATGGGCTTTGTTTTTTTTAATATAAAAATTTAGATATTGTGCAAGTTTTCAACCAAATAAAAATGTTCCCTTACATAATATTTTTTCTCAAATCAAGGATTTGTAAATTCCTTCATTTTCCATGTGATGATGGAATATTCCCTTTAAGAGTATTGTCTCCTAGTCTCAATATCTCAAGAAAAATCTTCCCATTATATAATTTGGTATCATCCCTTTTAAGTTATTATTCTCTAGAGTTTTAATACATACAACATATAACAATTCATTAGACATTAGGGAATCTACTTTGAGTGCATTATTTAATAACTTTTAAAATCCTAAGCTCTTGAATTTAAATATAGAATTTGAAATAGAACCCCTAAAATTATTTTTGGCTAATGAAAGAAACCAAATATTATGTGTATATCTGTTAGATGATTTTGAAATTGATACATAAAATAACTTAATTGAGGGATTCATGGTTTCGCTTGGAGGGATTCTCCCATCAATACTCTCAATTTTGAAGCAGCTCTTCCTTGCTTTCTCTTGTACGAGGTTCGTTGCATTGCTTGTTTCTTCTTCTATAAATGGCTTGCACGCCTCTTTGATCTATGGGGATTTTACTATACCCCCTATGTAATCGACTTCAATTCCCCTAATTTCTCTTTTCTTTTGGCCTAATCTTCCAAATGCATGGCATCTACTTCCTGCTCTTATATTGTTCTTTGTAAACTTCTATTTAATATTAATATAATAATTTCAATGGCTATGCCACTTTTTTTTAACTTTTTTTTTTAAACTTAATTGAGAGATCTAAGTATTTAATTGATGTGAGTTCCCAAATCCAATTTCAAATAAACCCATTAATATAATTTTTTGAAAAGTGCAACTATTCGATAAAATATTGAGCTGAAATAATTGTACGGATTTTTCCTTTAATACTACAATCATGTAAAGCTAAGTAGTGAAGATGATATGTGGGAATGCTATAATCATTTCCTTTTATAGTAAACATATTTCTAGAGAGAACCAATTTTTTTTTGGAGCAATTATTCAAAATAACAAATGAGAAGGTTCCATTTAAGTTATTGTTGGCTAGATCAAGCTACTCTATGATCTTGGATAGCCTATCAAAGGAAGTAGGTATGGCATGACTAAAAGAGTTGTCTTGTATTTCAACATAGTTCGATTGTGAGAGGTTTTCCATAGTAGATAAAATAGTTCCATTTAATTTATGTGACCTTAAATCAAGATATTCCAGTTTAGAAAGATTTTGTAGAGTGGAAAAAATGACACCAATTAATTGGTTTGAACTAAGATAAAGACACTCTAGTTTCTAGAATCTACTTAAAGAGGAGAGAATACAACCTTCCAAATCTTTCCAAGAAAAATCAATAAATAAAAAGGGAGAGGTTCAAGAAAGATAGGAATATTACCTTTAAATGTAATGCTTGAAAGATCTAACTATTGAAGCCATAAGAGATTTACAAAGATGGGAGGAGTTTCTCTAGACATTATGTGATTGTGCATATAATTTATGGTGCGATAAAGCAAGCATCCTCATAGACTAGTATCTTTTTCCATATTAAGATTCATTTTTTTTATTCCAAGATACTTCAACCCTCTCAAATCTGTTTTCCACTCATCCATGACATAGAATAAATTTTGAAGAAAAATTTAATGGGGAATCGAAACTATGAAAATTTTCAAGTTGTTTCCTTCATTATTATTTTTTATGGAGAAAATTGAGAGCTATGAAATTTATTTAACTATATTTTCCACCAT
The DNA here is from genome assembly GCA_007258455.2 of Sequoia sempervirens. Taxonomy (NCBI): domain Eukaryota; kingdom Viridiplantae; phylum Streptophyta; class Pinopsida; order Cupressales; family Cupressaceae; genus Sequoia; species Sequoia sempervirens. Next base: position 13,837 of record VDFB02034695.1, read on the forward strand.
ATTACTAAGAAAAAGTTTGATCCTATATAAATTTCAATCAAGGGTTAAAAATTTCTAAACTAATTTTTTCCAACAAACAAACTAAATTTTTTCCAAAAAATGTTTAGGGTTAACTAAGAAAATATTTGGTGAAACACAACATTAGAATATGAGCACACCAATTTTTTATCCAAACATGAACTACCCAGTACATTTGGAAAATTATTATGAAATTAATTACCCTCCACAAAGTGGTTCCATCATAAGAATTAAGACCCTTAATTTTCTATACATACATGAAGAAACTTAGGACTAGGACAATCATAGAGTATTTCATTAAATGGAAGTAATTTCCTATCAAATTTTCCACATACAAAGATGGACCCTTTATGAAATCACTCATAATTAATCAACATTGAGGACAATGCTTCTTTGAAGAGTGAGGGAATGCTACACCCTTAATCCTATTGTCTATATAGGGTTTTGAGTAGTCAATTTTTGGCTACCTTAACTCTTTATTAGGTTATATGCTTATTATTTAGATAATTAGATCAACCTAGATGTTATATTTAGGTATCAAAGTTTGTTTGGATGTCATTGAATGCAAAAATAAGGTATATATAGGAGCTAGTGCCTAGTTTATTATGACCACATTGAGAATTGTGTTCTTATTGAAGACTATTGGAGGTATCCCCTTGAAGCATATTATGAGGTATTCCCCCTAAAATTTAAAAATTATTATCAAGTATTTGTAGCATATTTACTATTATTATCTTCTCTTTTACAAGTTACTTCATTATAGAATGCACGTGAGTTATTAGTTTGAGTCAAGATTTTGTAAGTCTTATTAGAGATCATTTTTGTTTACATTTTGGGTTATATGAGTGTGGGTGTGTAAACATTTCTTCAAGAAAGAGGATTAGGACAACCTTGGGTGGAGCTATAGAATTTTCTTTTATATAGAGAAGATAAAGTGCTTCAAAAGAAATAAATTGTTTGACAATCTAGAGCATATGTGCAAAGATAAACAAAATGTTTGGAATCTTAAAGGTGAGTAGATTTAAGATGAACAAGAGTAGATAAGAAGAAAAGAAAATAGGATAAATTGAGTCCCTTGATTTTTCTAATAATTTTTTGTGTGAAGATAGGGAGGAAGTTAGAGTTCAAGAAAAGATAAAGGATTGGTCAAAGAAAGCCTAAGTCCCTGTGTTGTTCCTACTACATTGAGCCCAAAACAAGATGGAGTATGGAGAATGTGCACAAATTCTAGAGCTATAAACAAAATCACCATCTAGTATAGATTTCCTTTTCCTTGTATGGATGATTTAATGGATTGTCTGAGTGGTGCTAAGTATTTTTCCAAAATAGAATTTAAAAGTGGGTATCATCAGATTAGAATAAGAGAAGGTGATGAATGGAAAATGACATTTAAAACAAATGATGGGATTTATGAATGGTTAGTAATGCCATTTGGTTTAACAAATTCTCCAAGCACTTTTATGAGGTTAATGAATGAAGTGCTTAAGGAATTCACAGGAAAATTATAATAGTCTATCTTGATGACATTCTAATCTAGAGTCAATCAAAGGAAGAACATCTTAGACACTTAAGATTGGTTTTAAGTAAGTTGAAGAAAGAAAAAGTTTTAATCAATCTTAAGAAGTGCATGTTTTTGAAACTAGAATTAATCTACTTGGGTTTTGTAATATCTAAAGATGGTTTGAAGATGGATCTCGAAAAGGTTAAAGCCATAATAGAGTGGCCTACTCCAAGAAATGTTTTTGAAGTCAGAAGTTTTCATGGACTAGCTAGTTTTTATAGAAAGTTCATAAGAAAATTCAGTGGAATTTGTGCTCCAATTGTTGATATAATCAAGGGAAATAAATAGCTATTTCAATGGACTAAAGAAGCTGAAGAAAGTTTCCAGTTGCTTAAGAGAAATATTACAGAACAACCTGTTTTAGCCTTACCTAATTTTGGTAAACTTTCCTAAGTTGAATGTGATGCTAGTGGAATGGCTGTAGGTGTTGGTTCTAAGTTAGGAGGGTAAGCGAATTGATTACTATATAGTGAGAAACTAAATGATGCAAGAAAGAAGTGTTTTGCATATGATAAAGAATTTTATGTTCTTGTTCAAGCTTTGAAAAAGTGGAGGCATTATTTAATGCCTAAAGAATTTGTGTTGTATATGATAACCATGCTTTAAAGTTTATCAGTAACCAAACCAAATTAAATCAAAGGCATATAAAATGGGTTGAATTTCTACAAAATTTTACCTTTGTTATCAAGCATAAAAGTGGCCAAACTAACAAAGTTTTCGATGCTCTAAGTAGAAGAAGTTTGATCATGCAGGGATCTGAAGTAAGCATAATGGGTATTGATGACCTAAAAGAGATGTACAAAGAAGATATATACTTCAAAGAGGCATATGAAGCATGTGTGAATCCTCTTAGTAGGAATAGAAGTCCCTGGATGGATTTCATGATACAAGAAGGCCTACTATTCAAAGGAAATCAACTTTGCATTCCAAGAAGTTCCATGAGACAGAACTTACTAAAAGAGAAACACAGTGGCAACTTTGTAGGGAATTTCAGGCAAAACAAGGTACTAGCTTAGTTGAGTGCACACTATTATTGGCCAGGTATGAGTAATGATGTTAAGAAATTTGTAGAAATATGTAAAGTGTGTCAACATGCCAAAGGAAGCAATCAAAATGCATGTTTATATCAACCATTGTCGATTCCCAACAGGCCATGAGATTCAATAAGTATGGAATTTGTACTTGGTTAACCAAGAACTCAAAAAGGGCATGATTCAATCTTTGTCGTAGTTGATCGCTTTTCCAAAAAGGCTCATTGTATTCCATGTACAAAAATAAGTGATGCAACTAATATTGCCAATTTTTTCTTCAAGGAGACAGTTAAGCTACATAGACTTCCTAAGAGGATTGTCTCTGATCGAGACACTAAATTTGTAGGACACTTTTGGAGGACTCTATGGAAAAATTTGGGCACCAATTTAAGCTTCAGCTCAACTTACCATCCTCAAATGGATGGACAAACAAAAGTAGTCAACAGAAGCCTTGGAAACATATTGAGAAGTTTCGTCGGTATGCATCCCAAACAATGGGACTTGGTACTTGCACAAACAAAGTTTGCATATAATGACTCACCTAATAGGATTACAGGAATGATTCCTCTTCAAATTATGTATGGAATGCATCTTAGAGGAGTATATGAGCTTAGAAATTTGGGAAAATTGGAAACAAGAAGTGTTGATGGTGAAGACTTTGCAAGTGCAATGCAAGATTTTCATGAACATGTAAAAAGGAAACTTGAAGTTAAGCACCATCAGGTATAAAAAGAGAGCTGATCAGAAGAGGAAAGAAGTCAATTTGAACATTGGTGATTTTTTTTTAGCTCATCTCAGAAAAGAAATATTTCCAAAAGGTGAATATAATAAATTAAAGGCTAAGAAAATTGGTCCTTGTAAGATCCTAAGGAAGTTTTCTAACAATGCATATGAAATAGAACTTCCACCAGGAATTAGCATTTCTCCTATTTTTAATGTCGTAGATTTATACCCCTTCAATGGTGAAGAAGAAACAATTGAAGTACCTAAAAAAGAGGAAGAGCACATTGTAGAATGGGAAAAAGCAGTTACCCAAAGAAACACAAAAACAACCTGAGGATATTTTGGACAAGAAAGTGGTCAAGAAAACCAAGGGAAAGGAATATTTCCAATACTTAGTCAAATGGAAGGGACGCCCACTTGAGGATGCCACATGGATGGCAGCTTCAAAACTATCCAAGTATGGTGCAAGTATTGAAGACCTCATGGACATGAGTCCATGAACAAATCTTTTTGTTCCTTGGAAGTCTGATGCAGGTGCATTATTATTTTAGCTTATTGGTAAAGTTTGTTGTTCTAGATTTTTCTAGATAAAATAACGTGAGGTTGTGAGCTCTTCACAATCCTCTGAATCAATTAGTTTTAACTAAAGAATAGGTAGTTAGAGGGATTGTAGGGATTTATTCATATCAGTTTCAAATTTTGTTTAGCCTATTTTTCAGTATAAAAATAATCCTATGTTGTAGCCTAAAGGTAGGCAGATTGTGAAAAAAAACTCATAATGTAAATAATATTTTGAGATTTGTTTGCCATATCCATATTTTTGTTTTTTTATCTCGTGAGTTTTTTCTGATATCATTTTGGGATTGCATTACATGAACTACCTGGCACATTTAGAAAATTATTATGAAATTAATTACCCTCCACAAAGTGACTCCATCATAAGAATTAAGACCCTTAATTTTCTATGCATACATGAAGAAACTTAGGACTAGGACAATCATAGATGATTTCATTAAATGGAAGTAATTTCCTATCAAATTTTCCACATACAAAGATGGACCCTTTATGAAATCACCCATAATTAATCAACATTGAGGACAATGCTTCTTTGAAGAGTGAGGGAAAGCTACACCCTTAATCCTATTATCTGTATAGGGTTTTGAGTAGTCAATTTGTGGCTACTTTAACTCTTTATTAGGTTATATGCTTATTATTTAGATAATTAGATCAACCTAGATGTTATATTTAGGTATCAAAGTTTGTTTGGATGTCATTGAATGTGCAAATAAGGTATATATAGGAGCTAGTGCCTAGTTTATTATGACCACATTGAGAATTGTGTTCTTATTGAAGACTATTGGAGGTATCCCCTTGAAGCATATTATGAGGTATTCCCCCTAAAATTTAAAAATTATTATCAAGTATTTGTAGCATATTTACTATTATTATCTTCTCTTTTACAAGTTACTTCATTATAGAGTGCATGTGAGATTAATTTGAGTCAAGATTTTGTAAGTCTTATTAGACATTAGTTTTATTTAGATTTTGGGTTATATGAGTGTGGATGTGTAAACATTTCTTCAAGAAAGAGGATTAGGACAGCCTTAGCTATATTTTCTTTTATATAGAGAAGATAAAGTGCTTCAAGAGAAATAAGTTGGGTGACAATCTAGAGCATATGTGCAAAGATAACCAAAATGTTTGGAATCTTAAAGGTGAGTAGATTTTAGAAGAACAGGAGTAGATAAGAAGAAAATAAAATAGGATAAATTGAGTCCCTTGATTTTTCTAATAATTTTTTATGTGAAGATAGGAAGTTAGAGTTCCAAGAAAAGAAAAACAAAAAAAAGTGTCATATTGATGGTAGAGAAGAAGGTATCCTCATGTAAGAGGTTAATGAGGAAGAAGAAAATTTCATGAGGTTGTAATAATAACATGTCTTTCAAAAGGCATAGACATCTTGGTAAATGAGGATACATGAGAGGATGGTGTTATAGAAAAATATGATTATGAGAATGCAACATTTGCATGTCCTTTAGAGGAAATTATTCTTTCAAAGATCAAGTTTAGTAGAGCACATTTTTATACATGCAATATGTAGAAGAAGTGGTTAATGCAAAGGTGAATGAGCAAGTGGGTATGAAATTTTTTATTGTCATAATGTTAGTGATGATGCTTTTTGTATAGATTTAGACTTGTAGGTTCTCTCCAGTAGTAGGGTATTCAAATCTAAATTACTTGAGAAAGAACATAACTAAAGCTAAAATTCTTGGAAATAATTTCATTTATTTGTATTCAAATGTGTACTCTCCACAAACCCTAAATGTTACCAAAATCCATGCCTAGGGAGGGTCAACTCAAGTTGAAGGGCTATACTTATGATAAGGTAATGAACAAATAAGGGACAATGCATGAGAGAGGAAAATTGTCTCTTTCTTTAGGTTTTTATAGGTCAACATGGGTTCCTTGAGGTTTCTTTTCAAGATAATTAAAGATAAATATTGAATCATGGTTCATGTAGATAAATAATTATGATGTATATAGATAACAAGGCTCCTAAGATTTTCGCTGAGACATAACGATAGTTAAGATTTAAACTCTATTTTATTTAAAATATTGCAAAAAATGCATGAATTAAATATTGTAGAGAGTTTCCCCTTATATCAGGAATGCAAGTTAAGGTTTATTTGATGTACTCTTCTACTATTAAATTAATAAAATTAAGCCCCACAAGTGTATTTTTCATATTCAATCTCTAATAATATATTTCCATGAGTATACTAGGCTTGCAAAGTTAATAGGAACACTATTTCTTTTTATAATATGGATTGGTTTGTATTTTGTATTTATGATTTTTATTTTGGAGAGAAAACAAGATGTAAGAGATTGATGATTTTATTTATTTGAACTTACATAATCAAGTTCATGATAGAAAATATATATAGAAAAGTTACTTAGAATAGTAGTGCAATAACATAAATTGAGATGAGTTACATATATGTATCCAAGAGAAATGTGTAAATAACTGAATCTACTTCTATAATATAAAAATAAAAAATAACTTGATATCTAATAATATGATGATAAATTATTGTAAAGAAGCCTCTCAAAAATTTACAAGCTCGTATTAATTAATTAAACATAATCACCATATCATTTAACTGACTATACATGAAGAAGAAATCTATTAAGACTTTAGCATTAACCGAGGAGTTTGAAGAAATTCAAGCCAAAAAGAAATATTGCATTTTTGTTTCCAAGCGATCTTATGAATACATTCCTACACAGAACTTGATTTCTAAACTAATTTTTTCCAACAAACAAACTAAATTTTTTCCAAAAAATGTTTAGGGTTAACTAAGAAAATATTTGGTGAAACACAACATTAGAATATGAGCACACCAATTTTTTATCCAAACATGAACTACCCGATACATTTGGAAAATTATTATGAAATTAATTACCCTCCACAAAGTGGTTCCATCATAAGAATTAAGACCCTTAATTTTCTATACATACATGAAGAAACTTAGGACTAGGACAATCATAGAGTATTTCATTAAATGGAAGTAATTTCCTATCAAATTTTCCACATACAAAGATGGACCCTTTATGAAATCACCCATAATTAATCAACATTGAGGACAATGCTTCTTTGAAGAGTGAGGGAAAGCTACACCCTTAATCCTATTATCTGTATAGGGTTTTGAGTAGTCAATTTGTGGCTACTTTAACTCTTTATTAGGTTATATGCTTATTATTTAGATAATTAGATCAACCTAGATGTTATATTTAGGTATCAAAGTTTGTTTGGATGTCATTGAATGTGCAAATAAGGTATATATAGGAGCTAGTGCCTAGTTTATTATGACCACATTGAGAATTGTGTTCTTATTGAAGACTATTGGAGGTATCCCCTTGAATCATATTATGAGGTATTCCCCCTAAAATTTAAAAATTATTATCAAGTATTTGTAGCATATTTACTATTATTATCTTCTCTTTAACAAGTTACTTCATTATCGAGTGCATGTGAGATTAATTTGAGTCAAGATTTTGCAAGTCTTATTAGACATTAGTTTTATTTAGATTTTGGGTTATATGAGTGTGGATGTGTAAACATTTCTTCAAGAAAGAGGATTAGGACAGCCTTGGGTGGAGCTATAGAATTTTCTTTTATATAGAGAAGATAAAGTGCTTCAAGAGAAATAAGTTGGGTGACAATCTAAAGCATATGTGCAAAGATAACCAAAATGTTTGGAATCTTAAAGGTGAGTAGATTTTAGATGAACAGGAGTAGATAAGAAGAAAATAAAATAGGATAAATTGAGTCCCTTGATTTTTCTAATAATTTTTTATGTGAAGATAGGAAGTTAGAGTTCCAAGAAAAGACAAACAAAAAAAAGTGTCATATTGATGGTAGAGAAGAAGGTATCCTCATGTAAGAGGTTAATGAGGAAGAAGAAATTTCATGAGGTTGTAATAATAACATGTCTTTCAAAAGGCATAGACATCTTGGTAAATGAGGATACATGAGAGGATGGTGTTATAGAAAAATATGATTATGAGAATGCAACATTTGCATGTCCTTTAGAGGAAATTATTCTTTCGAAGATCAAGTTTAGTAGAGCACATTTTAATACATGCAATATGTAGAAGAAGTGGTTAATGCAAAGGCGAATGAGCAAGTGGGTATGAAATTTTTTATTGTCATAATGTTAGTGATGATGCTTTTTGTATAGATGGAGACTTGTAGGTTCTCTCCAGTAGTAGGGTATTCAAATCTAAATTACTTGAGAAAGAACATAACTAAAGCTAAAATTCTTGGAAATAATTTCATTTATTTGTATTCAAATGTGTACTCTCCACAAACCCTAAATGTTACCAAAATCCATGCCTAGGGAGGGTCAACTCAAGTTGAAGGGCTATACTTATGATAAGGTAATGAACAAATAAGGGACAATGCATGAGAGAGGAAAATTGTCTCTTTCTTTAGGTTTTTATAGGTCAACATGGGTTCCTTGAGGTTTCTTTTCAAGATAATTAAAGATAAATATTGAATCATGGTTCATGTAGATAAATAATTATGATGTATATAGATAACAAGGCTCCTAAGATTTTCGCTAAGACATAACGATAGTTAAGATTTAAACTCTATTTTATTTAAAATATTGCAAAAAATGCATGAATTAAATATTGTAAAGAGTTTCCCCTTATATCAAGAATGCAAGTTAAGGTTTATTTGATGTACTCTTCTACTATTAAATTAATAAAATTAAGCCCCACAAGTGTATTTTTCATATTCAATCTCTAATAATATATTTCCATGAGTATACTAGGCTTGCAAACTTAATAGGAACACTATTTCTTTTGATAATATGGATTGGTTTGTAGTTTGTATTTATGATTTTTATTTTGGAGAGAAAACAAGATGTAAGAGATTGATGATTTTATTTATTTGAACTTACATAATCAAGTTCATGATAGAAAATATATATAGAAAAGTTACTTAGAATAGTAGTGCAATAACATAAATTGAGATGAGTTACATATATGTATCCAAGAGAAATGTGTAAATAACTGAATCTACTTCTATAATATAAAAATAAAAAATAACTTGATATCTAATAATATGATGATAAATTATTGTAAAGAAGCCTCTCAAAAATTTACAAGCTCGTATTAATTAATTAAACATAATCACCATATCATTTAACAACTGTAAATGAAGAAATCTATTAAGACTTTAGCATTAACACATAGTTTGAAGAAATTCAAGCCAAAGAAATATTGCATTAATTTTTTTCAAATGATCTTATGGAATACATTCCTACACAAGAACTTGTTTTTTAACATTTGAATGCATCCTACTTGCTTGAATAAACTCATGTGGTAACCTTTCCCAAAAAAACATGTTATTGTTAAAATAAAACAACAAAGTTTTTAGATAATAATATTGTATTTTCAACAATCCACATATGCTTCATTTCAACCAATGTTGAAATGTACTATATTTCAATACATTTTAATGCAATAAATGATCAATTCGAATGCCCTATCATATTTCAAGAGCTTTGAAAATTTTGAATACTAAATTTGAGCATATTTCTAGTGCTAGTACAACAAACTTCAATGTCTTTTCGGTAATTTCCAATGTCACAAAAGACTTCAACATTTGACATGGAATATTCCAATGTATCCTTTGGTAGATAGGAATGTTGGAATGTATGCTAAAAATAAAATCTACATTATTATGAAAAATATGTAAAGTGACCACTATTTAAAACCAAAATCTTCTAATGGTTCACTAATTTACTAAATTTTTATTTCTCTGTAATTCTTTTTCATTGAGGGCTCTAATATCATCATTAGCACAAAATATTCATTATATTTAATATAAACAATTACATTGAAAGTATATTTTGTAAATATTGATTTACAATAATTTTAAAGATTTCTATTAAAGATTTATAAGAAAATTATTAAACAAAAACTTTACATTCAAAAAAGTTGGAGAACAATTAACATATTAATATTAATTAACATTAAAGGGGGTGTTTCATAAATGAGATGCATGCCCCATTTTATCATAATAAAACTTATACTAGATAAAATATAAACTATTTGGAGTACAAACTTAACAAGTTGATTCTACCTTGTAGAGTACAAATTCTCTCTCAATATTTGAAATAGAGAGATAATAATGCCATCCATGGATTTGAAGCAATGGATGCTCCATGTTTTGTTGAGCCACAACATTCCCATTACAATTGAAAAACTAACTACATAACCTGTTGCCATTCCCATATACCACCATATATCATCCTCTGAATCTTCATTATTTTCCTCATGTTCCTCTGGAGAATCGAGAGAGCTACTTGAGCATGGCACATATATTTGTAGACCACATAGACCTGAATTATTGGAGAAGTATGTAGAATCAAATGTCATCATTTGTCCTCCTTGTGGTATCATCCCTGATAGGTTATTATAGGACACATTAAAGTAACTCAAGGATGTGAGAAGTTGCATCTCACCAGGAATAGCCCCAGATAGTTTATTTTGTGAAAGATCAAGTGATTCAAGTAGTTCCATCTCTCCAATAGATTTAGGAATCTCACCACTGAAATGATTTCTTGAAATGTTGAGAACAATCAAACCTTTGAGGGATCTAATATTCCAAGGAATGTTACCTGACAAATTATTGCTAGAGAGGTCAAGACATTTTACTAATCTCAAGTTTGTCACAAACTCCATAACTTGTCCTTTATTATATATTGTTATTTCATCTATATAATATTTTAATTTTCGTCTATTAGTCAATACATGCTCAAGGATTTGCATGTCATTTGATTGATTTGCCATTGCAGTTAACTTCATAAAGTCATTTGGAATAACTCCTGAAATTTTATTTTTTGACATATCCAAAATTTGAAGATTTTGCAATTTATTTAATTGCAATGGGATTGTACCCTCCAGATTATTACTTTGTAATATCAAAATTTGGAGATTGTGCAAGCTTTTAACCCAATTTGAAATGTTCCCTTGCAAATTATTGTTTCTCAAATCAAGGATTTTCACATTCTTGCATTTTCCAAGTGATGATGGAATATGCCCTTCAAGTGCATTGTCTCCCAATTTCAATGTCTCAAGAGAATTCATTCCCTTACATATATTTGGTATCATCCCTTTTAAGTTATTCTTCTCTAGATTTAAGATAGACAACGATGGAGCAATTCTTTAAACAATGGGGAATCCAGCCACTAAACTTATTATTTGGAAAATCTAAAATATTCAAACTCTTCAATTTTAGGATAGAATTTGGGACAGGACGGGAGGACTAATTGATCACTAAATAAATTACTCAAGAATCTAAAGTACACATGGTTTAAATTTCCCAAAGCCAATTTGGAATAAAGCCACTAAGGAAGTTATCTGACAAATCTAAATAAGCAATGAAATATTGAGTTGAAATAAATGCAGGAAAATTTCCTCTAATATTACGTTCATGTAAACCTAATAAATGAAGTTGAAATTTAGGAATGGTAGAGGCATTGACTTCTACGGTCAACATATTGCTTGAGAGATCCAAATAATGAAGTTCGGGACAATTATTTAAAATAAAAAACGAGAAAGCTCCATTTAATCTATTGTTGGCTAAATTAAAGCTTATAGGTTGGATAGCTGCTCAGGGGGTTGGGATTGGACTAAATGCAGTTATTCACAATTCAAGAATACATGGCTAAGGGTTTCTAGAGTGGAATACAACCTTCAAAAATTTTCCAAGAAATATCAAGAAATAAAGAAAGATAGGAATCTTACCTTTAAATGAAATGCTTGAAAGATCCAACTATTGAAGCCATAAGAGATTTACAAAGATGGGAGGAGTTTCTCTAGACATAATATGTGATTGTGCATATAATTTATGGTGCGATAAACCAAACATCCTCATAGACTAGTATCTTTTTCCATATTAAGATTCATTTTTCTTATTCCAAGATGCTTCAACCCTCTCAAATGTGTTTTCCACTCATCCATGAGATAGAATATTTGAAGAAAAATTTAATGGGAAATTGAACCTATGAAAATTTTCAAGGTGTTTCCTTCATTATTATTTTTTATGGAGAAAATTGAGAGCTATGAAATTTATTTAACTATATTTTCCACCATATTACTAAGAAAATTTTTGGTCATATATAAATTTCAATCAAGGGTTTAAAATTTCTAAACTAATTTTTTCCAACAAACAAACTAAATTTTTTCCAAAAAATGTTTAGGGTTAACTAAGAAAATAATTGGTGAAACACAACATTAGAATATGAGCACACCAATTTTTTATCCAAACATGAACTACCCGATACATTTGGAAAATTATTATGAAATTAATTACCCTCCACAAAGTGGTTCCATCATAAGAATTAAGACCCTTAATTTTCTATACATACATGAAGAAACTTAGGACTAGGACAATCATAGAGTATTTCATTAAATGGAAGTAATTTCCTATCAAATTTTCCACATACAAAGATGGACCCTTTATGAAATCACTCATAATTAATCAACATTGAGGACAATGCTTCTTTACAGAGTGAGGGAATGCTACACCCTTAATCCTATTGTCTGTATAGGGTTTTGAGTAGTCAATTTTTGGCTACCTTAACTCTTTATTAGGTTATATGCTTATTATTTAGATAATTAGATCAACCTAGATGTTATATTTAGGTATCAAAGTTTGTTTGGATGTCATTGAATGTGCAAATAAGGTATATATAGGAGCTAGTGCCTAGTTTATTATGACCACATTGAGAATTGTGTTCTTATTGAAGACTATTGGAGGTATCCCCTTGAAGCATATTATGAGGTATTCCCCCTAAAATTTAAAAATTATTATCAAGTATTTGTAGCATATTTACTATTATTATCTTCTCTTTTACAAGTTACTTCATTATAGAATGCACGCGAGTTATTAGTTTGAGTCAAGATTTTGTAAGTCTTATTAGAGATCATTTTTGTTTACATTTTGGGTTATATGAGTGTGGGTGTGTAAACATTTCTTCAAGAAAGAGGATTAGGACAACCTTGGGTGGAGCTATAGAATTTTCTTTTATATAGAGAAGATAAAGTGCTTCAAAAGAAATAAATTGGGTGACAATCTAGAGCATATGTGCAAAGATAACCAAAATGGTTGGAATCTTAAAGGTGAGTAGATTTTAGATGAACAAGAGTAGATAAGAAGAAAAGAAAATAGGATAAATTGAGTCCCTTGATTTTTCTAATAATTTTTTGTGTGAAGATAGGGAGGAAGTTAGAGTTCAAGAAAAGATAAAGGATTGGTCAAAGAAAGCCTAAGTCCTTGTGTTGTTCCTACTACATTGAGCCCAAAACAAGATGGAGTATGGAGAATGTGCACAAATTCTTGAGCTATAAACAAAATCACCATCTAGTATAGATTTCCTTTTCCTTGTATGGATGATTTAATGGATTGTCTGAGTGGTGCTAAGTATTTTTCCAAAATAGATTTTAAAAGTGGGTATCATCAGATTAGAATAAGAGAAGGTGATGAATGGAAAATGAAATTTAAAACAAATGATGGGATTTATGAATGGTTAGTAATGCCATTTGGTTTAACAAATTCTCCAAGCACTTTTATGAGGTTAATGAATGAAGTGCTTAAGGAATTCACGGGAAAATTATAATAGTCTATCTTGATGACATTCTAATCTAGAGTCAATCAAAGGAAGAACATCTTAGACACTTAAGATTGGTTTTAAGTAAGTTGAAGAAAGAAAAAGTTTTAATCAATCTTAAGAAGTGCACCTTTTTGAAACTAGAATTAATCTACTTGGGTTTTGTAATATCTAAAGATGGTTTGAAGATGGATCTCGAAAAGGTTAAAGCCATAATAGAGTGGCCTACTCCAAGAAATGTTTTTGAAGTCAGAAGTTTTCATGGACTAGCTAGTTTTTATAGAAAGTTCATAAGAAAATTCAGTGGAATTTGTGCTCCAATTGTTGATATAATCAAGGGAAATAAATAGCTATTTCAATGGACTAAAGAAGCTGAAGAAAGTTTCCAGTTGCTTAAGAGAAATATTACAGAACAACTTGTTTTAGCCTTACCTAATTTTGGTAAACTTTCCTAAGTTGAATGTGATGCTAGTGGAATGGCTGTAGGTGTTGTTCTAAGTTAGGAGGGTAAGCGAATTGATTACTATATAGTGAGAAACTAAATGATGCAAGAAATAAGTGTTTTGCATATGATAAAGACTTTTATGTTCTTGTTCAAGCTTTGAAAAAGTGGAGGCATTATTTAATGCCTAAAGAATTTGTGTTGTATACTGATAACCATGCTTTAAAGTTTATCAGTAACCAAACCAAATTAAATCAAAGGCATATAAAATGGGTTGAATTTCTACAAAATTTTACCTTTGTTATCAAGCATAAAAGTGGCCAAACTAACAAAGTTTTTGATGCTCTAAGTAGAAGAAGCTTGATCATGCAGGGATCTGAAGTAAGCATAATGGGTATTGATGACCTAAAAGAGATGTACAAAGAAGATATATACTTCAAAGAGGCATATGAAGCATGTGTGAATCCTCTTAGTAGGAATAGAAGTCCCTAGATGGATTTCATGATACAGGAAGGCCTACTATTCAAAGGAAATCAACTTTGCATTCCAAGAAGTTCCATGAGACAGAACTTACTAAAAGAGAAACACAGTGGCAACTTTGTAGGGAATTTCAGGCAAAACAAGGTACTAGCTTAGTTGAGTGCACACTATTATTGGCCAGGTATGAGTAATGATGTTAAGAAATTTGTAGAAATATGTAAAGTGTGTCAACATGCCAAAGGAAGCAATCAAAATGCATGTTTATATCAACCATTGTCGATTCCCAACAGGCCATGAGATTCAATAAGTATGGAATTTGTACTTGGTTAACCAAGAACTCAAAAAGGGCATGATTCAATCTTTGTCGTAGTTGATCGCTTTTCCAAAAAGGCTCATTGTATTCCATGTACAAAAATAAGTGATGCAACTAATATTGCCAATTTTTTCTTCAAGGAGACAGTTAAGCTACATAGACTTCCTAAGAGGATTGTCTCTGATCGAGACACTAAATTTGTAGGACACTTTTGGAGGACTCTATGGAAAAATTTGGGCACCAATTTAAGCTTCAGCTCAACTTACCATCCTCAAATGGATGGACAAACAAAAGTAGTCAACAGAAGCCTTGGAAACATATTGAGAAGTTTCGTCGGTATGCATCCCAAACAATGGGACTTGGTACTTGCACAAACAAAGTTTGCATATAATGACTCACCTAATAGGATTACAGGAATGATTCCTCTTCAAATTATGTATGGAATGCATCTTAGAGGAGTATATGAGCTTAGAAATTTGGGAAAATTGGAAACAAGAAGTGTTGATGGTGAAGACTTTGCAAGTGCAATGCAAGATTTTCATGAACATGTAAAAAGGAAACTTGAAGTTAAGCACCATTAGGTATAAAAAGAGAGCTGATCAGAAGAGGAAAGAAGTCAATTTGAACATTGGTGATTTTTTTTTAGCTCATCTCAGAAAAGAAATATTTCCAAAAGGTGAATATAATAAATTAAAGGCTAAGAAAATTGGTCCTTGTAAGATCCTAAGGAAGTTTTCTAACAATGCATATGAAATAGAACTTCCACCAGGAATTAGCATTTCTCCTATTTTTAATGTCGTAGATTTATACCCCTTTAATGGTGAAGAAGAAACAATTGAAGTACCTAAAAAAGAGGAAGAGCACATTGTAGAATGGGAAAAAGCAGTTACCCAAAGAAACACAAAAACAACCTGAGGATATTTTGGACAAGAAAGTGGTCAAGAAAACCAAGGGAAAGGAATATTTCCAATACTTAGTCAAATGGAAGGGACGCCCACTTGAGGATGCCACATGGATGGCAGCTTCAAAACTATCCAAGTATGGTGCAAGTATTGAAGACCTCATGGACATGAGTCCATGAACAAATCTTTTTGTTCCTTGGAAGTCTGATGCAGGTGCATT
>VDFB02034696.1:0-75833 GCA_007258455.2 Sequoia sempervirens
AACTCTCTTTTGGCTAATCTTGAGGTGTCCTTGGTGTTTTGTCTTTCATGTTTCTTAGTTAGATTCGCACATTTAGAGTAGCATAAAATATCGAGGTATACACATACAATCTATTTGTTATATTGTTTCTTAATATATAATTCTTAGTTTATGTGTTATATTGTTTCTTAATATATAATTCTTAGTTTATGTGTACTTGTTCTATTGTATATTTTTTGTAATTGTATAAGGTGAAAAGAAATTTGTAACTCTCCCCTACTTAGGTTAATGTATGAAGTTGTTTCTGCTCACCTAACTTTCTTTCAAATACAACACTTGTAGAACAATTGGTGAATATCATATCTTTTAACAATCATAACAATATATCCTCATTGATTAAGAACTTCCTAATAATCAATGTAACCTTAAAAAGCAAACAAACAAATAAATAGCTAATCATTATGAACTTAAATATAAACCAAATGAGTCAATCAAGTTATCATTTAAATTTAACTTGTCATGTAGTTGATTAACAAATACAATAAAAGTTCATGATGATTTGTTAATATTATAATTTTTAAAGTTTATGTTTAGCTAATATTTTTGTGGACATTTTGGCTGAAATTAATCATGACATTTCTTGTTAATATATTTAAAATCAACTAAATTCTTAAAATATGTAAATAAATTCACTATTGTCATTATATGTATCTTTTATAGTTATATTACACATCACTAGTGGGTCTATCTAGATACAATTTATAGGTATAACTGGCCTATCACTTAAAGGTATCATGGATAAAGAAACACAAGTTACTTCAAAGCTTTTAACAGAAAGCTATGAATAGATGAAATCACAAACAAGGGACTGTGTATAAGAAAATATGTGTGAATTAAATCAAAACAACACACTTAGATGAAAAGTATTACAGTAAGGAAATCTATCTAAATCAAACACAATTCAATAACAAAATTCCCTAAAAACTTATCATCTTCCTTTAATCTCAAATGTCTTGGTAATACTCTCAGATCTTATTCCTACACAAATCACTGAGATGTCATCTAAAAAACGAGTAGTCTATTTGTCCATAATGCAGAATCTAAGTCTACATCTACATGATTAAATGATTCAGCTAGATGAACTAATAAAATGACATGATGAATGGATTGTTGTATACAAATGATATGAAAGTAAGACAATGCAAAATTAAGCTAATGATAATGGAATGGAAATGATCCTACATGCTGAATTAAACTAGGAAATGTCTAAAGGAGTCACAATTCAAAGCAAATTAACAAACTACTCTAAATGCCAAACTGAAAATACAAACTAAGCTCTCAACACATGGATGAATTCCTCCATAGTAATATTATGCAAATGCTCCTTATGAAAAAGTTGTAAATGAGCCTCAATTTATAGATTTTTCCAAGGCATTGGGTGAGTTGGCAGCCATGAATGATTGAGATTTGATCTAGAGAAATTGATGGTAAAGAATGAGAAGGATGGAGAAAACAATGTGATTGTTCCCTTCAACAAAACCATCTTGCCAAGTGTAAGAAGGAATCAATTGGAGGATGAAGCTGTGTCCTTGAAGGTGGTTAAAATTGTTGAGAACAAATATCCATTTTAGAAAATAAGAATAATTATTTTCATTGACACATGGTGAGTTGGAGGGCGAGGTGGAAGGTAGTTAGAGAAATATGTAGAAATGTGCTGAAATTCAAATTTAAAAATTCAAATTAAATGAGGAGTCAATTAAAATAAAACAAATTATTTAGATTTGTGAAACTATGCAACAAATTATTTAGATTTGTAGAACTATGTAAATAAATTTGCAATTTATTTATATAGTAGAAGAATAAAGATTTCATTAATTAAATAATCGATATTTAATTAATATTTTCCAGGCCAATTTTGAGAGTAAACAAAGACCTTATCTCCAATATAAACATTCAACATTTAAAACCCCAATGACATTTGAACATTGATGACAAAAACAACACAACTTTAACCATCACACTATGCCACTTGACTATTTTATATATAAATTTGAATACTAAATACAAATCCTAATAAAAAAATGCTGATATTCTATATAAAAATTATATTCAAGAATCCTAATATTTTAAGTATAAATTTGAATATTCAAACACAAATCAGAATTAATAATTCTGATATTTTCTATATAAATTGAAAATTCAATATAAATCATAATTAAAGAATCCTAATATTGGTTTTCGGTGCTATATATATTGTTCTGCAAGTCTCGCTGCATCCTGTGCTGTTTTCTGTATTTTGTACTTCCTATATTAATAATAAAGCTTTTATTTCAATTTGTTTTTCTAAAAGATAAATGATGTCTTTCTATTTGATTGTATAGACTAAAGAAGTCACGTATAAATATCGAAATCTTATTGAACGCAATTGTCCTGTACATCGAATAAGACGGATTTGCCAGCATTCTATAGCATCATATAAACTCACAAAATATTAGCCACCTAATCTATCCATGCCTCGCAAGCTATTTACCGACTACTTATAAAAAAAGTTGAAATATTTCCTTCCCTAATTATTTTAGAGCAATGCTTAGCTAAATAGCGTCATCCAGCTACCAGCATTGGCATATATTAACCTTCAATTTGCACCATACAGTGTCAAGAAAATTCAACAACGTAACGGTAACAAAACCCCTTATACCATCAATTTAAAGATTAGAGACTAGTTTTATATCAAGTTCACCAGGACCTTCAAAATCCATATTTGAATTTAACATGCCTTGAAAAATTATCCCGCAGTTATTCTAGCATGGGCACCATTGACCCGGGCAAGTTTACAAAGGTCAACTCCAATATAGATGTAAATCCAGACCAGAACACACCAAGCCGAAATGTTTGGGAGTCATTTACAATAAGGTCGTGCATCTTAATAAACTACTTTTATGGTTCACAACATGCCATCGAACCAACCATATTATCTTGGTCTTAAAATACCTTGTCCAACATTGTTCTGCATATCAGAAATACATGAAGTTGACGACCATTATAAATGGTGTTGGAGGCCAACCGTGAATCAATATAACATTTCAGTTGTTTAGCCACAATAACCAATAGGACCAACCAAACAACATGCATAATATATATTCTAAGAAAAAGAAAATAGCATGTACTTCGTAAAACAAACCAGATCAGTTGAAAGACATTCTCGAGGAGTATTCCATTGCCAAATCAAAAATCAGACCAATTACAATAACTGAAACTAAAACTGTCGTACATACATATAAGAAACTCTATGACGTTGATTTCTATCGGTAGATTATAGCTTTATCGCAGCTAGAAACTATTGCATCAGAATTTATTTAGAATCTAATAGAACTTCACTAAATTTACAAAGCTCAAATGCATTGTATCGTATGAATCTTTTCCTCGGCTTACAAAAGGTGCTCAGTAAAAGATGATGGCTATCGCTCTTTGTCAGACCTCAACACGGCCATAAGCATCACATATAATAGATTTGCTTAGTTGCAAACCCAAACTCTACCATCCTTACATATCATACATTGACAAAGAAGTTTGTTGGTGAAACCGGCATAAAATTTATGCAAATACTTATGATTGCCCACCACACGAACCAACTCCATCATAATTGTTGACTCAAACTTCATCGGATTTCATCATATTCAATCTTCATCAGAACTCTCATAAGCCAATCCCAACAAACCTCCACTGGCTTGTTCTTTTGTGTCCCCTTGTTTGGATGAGTCACTTCCTTGATTATTGCCATCAGAATTGACTTTGGGAACGGCAATAGTTTCTGCTGAAGTAATTCCATTTAATTTAACATATGAAGAAGCTGAAGATGCATTAGCTGCTTCTGGTGATATACCTCCACTTGTTGTAACAGATGGATGACCAGATACTCGCTGTCTCTTGGGTTTTACCTCTAAAATGTTCTTGAGAAGGACTTGCTGCCTGCCAAAAAAGTAGTTTTGAAATTATTAAAAAAAAAACAGCAATGCAAAGCATGGACTAACTATATTTTAATATTTTTCTTTGTAAAAGAGATTAATCAAATATAATAGCTATGTGAAGACAACAGCACATCCATTATAAAGAATACTTTTGTGACAGACCAATGTCACTAAGTGGCTGTATGACTATTCCTATAGGAAAAGGATAAGGGCTCTGATTCCATTTGAAAACAAACTTATGCACTGGACTGTTTGAATTTACATGGACAATTATCTCAAAATAGGATTATTATCATACACACTAGAGAGTATCATAGTGACTGCAATAAAACTTCTTTGCATCATTTGAGTACATTTCAACCATGGATGTTAGGAAAGACATCTTCCTTCTTTTGGTCGCTCATATTCAAAATTGTGGAAGACTCACCCACATGACTTACAAAAGAATTGGATAACAGAGTGATCAGCGTATTACGCTGTGCTGTTAATCTGCTAGACAGTGTGTTGTATGCAATTATAATACCATATCCCACTAAATTTCCAGATTTTCACTGTCATTGTTCAGTATGGAGTTGCTTCACACTTGGCACATCTACATCTTTTACAAACTTCTGCTAAATCAAAGTATACCATGCATCTACCAATTGACGTGGAATCCCCTAGCATTTGCAGGCCACACTGATATTTACTCAACTATGCATAGGTTATATTATGTAAGAGAGGCGCTAAAATGAGGGTGTTCAGGCAATATGATCCAAATAGAACAAAGCCTAAAACTAAGAACTCCGTGAATGATATAAGATCTTAAGTTAAAAAATATTTAGATAATATCTTCATAGAACGTTTTTTAGTTTTTTGTTTTACAGACATCAAGGAGCCTGTCTTAAATTAATTGAATAAATGAAGAAATGCACTCAGAATTTGCATTATTTAGAAATAAGAAAAAAATAAACGTAGGTAATAATTGCACACAAATCCCACTTTATTTCATTGCCCTCTGCACTTTACTTACAGATTTGTGTTGGTACATTCTATGTGGACAGAGAATCAGCAAAAGCATGTCACACAAATAGTTTTAAAACAAATGATATTCCATTTCATTTCCTTGCCCTTTGCCTTTCAATATTTTTAAAAATAGCATAGCATAGAGGTTCCATTTCATTTCATTGCCCTCTGCCCTTGTAGACCTATTCTGGTATATCCCATGTGTACAGAATATTGGGGGCAGCAGAGCATTCTAATATTTTAAAATTGAGGAACAATATTCTCTAGTAAGAGAAAACTAAATAGGGTTAGCTCCCCCACAAGAACTGCAAAACAAAAGCAGTGGGGTGGCCTGAGCAAACCAATTCAATGTTTGCCCACCCCACCATGCCAACAAGTGGGATGGTTTGTCACATTTAGCCTCTCCCGTGTAATACCACACCACTAGATTTCTCTTGGAGGATAGTGCTTGGCCAAGGGCAATCGTCATAAATTTAACTGCAAACATTTACTGGTCTTGACTTGTAAAACACTCAAAATGCAATCCACATAGAATATGGTGAAACAGCTCATATCTTAAGACTTGACATTATAGGTCCTATAATGCAACTGCAAACATTTTCTGGTCTTGACTTGTAAAACACTCAAAATGCAATCCACTTAGAATATGGAGAAACAGCTCATATCTTAAGACTTGACATTATAGGTCCTATAATGCAAGCAAGAAACTAAAATGAGGTTAGGCGGCTATAAGATCAAAACTGAACAAAGCCCTAGACTAAGAAACTCTATGAATGATATAATTATAAACTCTAGAGCAAAAAACTATTTCTATCAAAAGTCTGTGATGACTTCTAGTTTGAGCTGCCACATTTTCCAAATGCTCTTCCAATGCATAGAATGTTACTTTGTTTCTTGTTTTACAGACATCAAGAACCCCAAATCTTAAATTAATTGATGAAATCAACTCAGAGATTTTAGGTTACTTACAAATAAGGAAAGCAATAAAAGTAAGTAATAATTGCAAACATTCTATTTCATTCATTTCCTTATCCTCTGCACTTCACTTCTAGTTCTGTGCTGATGTATCCCACGTGTCCAGAATATTGGGGGCAGCAAAGCATCCTAATATTTTAAAACTGGGGAACAAAATATTCTGTATTAGAAGAAACTAAATGTAGGGTTAGCTCCTCACAAGAACTGCATAACAAAGCAGTGGTGCAGCCTATGCAGACCAATTCAATGTTTGCCCATCACACAATGCCAACAAGTGGGATGGGGTGCCACATTTAACCTCTCCCATGGAATACTGCGCCACTCCATTTCTCTTGGAAGATAGCACTCAGCCTAGGGCAATCATCTTCAATTAACTGCAAACATTTTCTGGTCTTTGGCTTGTAAAACACTAAAATGCAATGAGCTTAGGATGCTGAGAAGCGGCTTCTCAAGACTCTTAACACGGTATAGGTCCTATAATGCAAGCAAGACACTAAAATGATGGTAGAAGGCTAAAAGATCGAAAGTGAACAAAGCCTACAACTAAGGTATTCTATGAGTGATATAAGATCTAAAGCAAAAAAAAATTCAAATTTCTGAACGGCTTCTGGTTTGAAGTGCCACATTTTCTGATTACTCTTGCAATGCATAGAATATTTCTTTGTATTCTTGTTTTACAGATATCAAGAACCCTGAATCTTATATTAATTGAAAATGACAAAATCATCTCAGAGATCTTAAGTTATTTACAAATGAAGAAAGCAATAAATGTAAATAATAATTACAAAGGTTCTATTTCATTTCCTTGCCTGCACTGCAGTTCTAGTTCTGTGCTGGCACATCCTATCTGTACAATATATCAGCAGCAGCATTGCATCCTAATATTAAAAAACTGGGGAACAAAATGTTCTATACAAAAGGAAAACTAAATGTAGGGTTAGCTCCTCGCAAACACTGCAAAACAAAGCAGTGGTGCGGCCTGAGCAGCCCAATTCAATGTTTTCCCATCACACCATGCGAAAGTGGGATGGCGCTCGGCCTAGGGCAATCATCATAAATTAACTGCAAACATTTTCTGGTCTTGCCTTTAAAAACACTTGAACGCAATCAGCTTAGGAAGCTGAGAAACAGCTTCTCAAGACTCGACATGGTATAGTTCCTATAATGCAAGCAAGACACCGAAATGAGGCTAGGAATCTAAAAGATCAAATGTGAACAAAGTTTAAAGGATACAACTAAGGAATTTTATGAATGATACAAGATTTAAAGCAAAAACATATTTTTATCAAAATTCTGCAATGGCTTCTGGTTTAAGGTGCCATATTTTCTGATTGCTCTTGCAATGCATAGGATGCTTCTTATTTTACAGAATCAAGAACCCTGGATCTTAAATTAATTGAAATTGACGAAATCCACAGAGATATCTTAGGTTATTTACAAATGGGGAAAGCAACAAAAGTAAGTAATAATTACAAAGGTTCTATTTCATTTCCTTGCCCTCTGCACTACAATTCTAGATCTGTGGTGGTGCATGCCATGCGTAAAGTATATCAGCAGCAGCAATGCATCCAAATTTTATAAAACTGGGGAACAAAATATTCAATAGAAAAAGAAAACTAAGTGTAGGGTTAGCTCCTCAAAAGAACTGCAAAACAAAGCAGTGGTGCAGCCTGAGGAGCCCAATTCAATTTTGCTTATCACACCATGCAAACAAGTCGGATAATGTGCCACATTTAACTTCTCTTGTGGAATACCACACCACTCCATTTCTCTTGGAGGATAGCGCTCAGCCTAGGGCAATTATCATAAATTAACTGCAAACATTTTCTGCCTTGTATTGTAAATCACTCAAATGTAAGACACTAAAATGAGGGTGGCAGGTTAAAAGATCAAAGTGAACAAAGCCTACAACTAAGGTACTCCATGATTTGATAGACCTAAAGAAAAAAAAACAAAAAAAAAAATCAAAAGTATGCAATGGCTTCTGTTTTGAGATGCCACATTTTCTGATTGCTCTTAGAACGCACAGAATGTTTCTTTGTTTCTTATTTTACAGATATCAAAAACCCCGAATCTTATATTAATTGAAAATGACAAAATCCGCTCAGAGATCTTAGGTTATTTACAAATGAGGAAAGCAATAAAAGTAAATAATAATTACAAAGATTCTATTTCATTTCCTTGCCCCGGATCAACACTGCACTTCTAGTTCTGTGCTGGCACATCCCATCTGTATAGTATATCAGCAGCAGCAATGCATCCTAATATTATAAACTGACAAATAAAATATTCCATAGAAAAGGAAAACTAAATGTAGGGTTAGCTCCTCGCAAACACTGCAAAACAAGCAGAGGTACGGCCTGAGTTGCCCAATTCAATGTTTGCCCATCACACCATGCCAACAAGTGAGATGGCGTGCCACATTTAACCTCTCCTGTGGAATACCACGCCACTCCATTTCTCTTGGAGGATAGCGCTCGGCCTAGGGCAATCATCATAAATTAACTGCAAACTTTTTCTAGTCTTTCCCTGTAAAACACTTGAATGCAACCAGCTTAGGAAGCTGAGAAACAGCTTCTCAAGACTCATCATTGTACAGTATATCAGCAGCAGCAGTGCATCCTAATATTATAAAACCTTGGAACAGAATATTCTATAGAAAAAGAAAACTAAATGTAGGGTTAGCTCCTCGCAAGAACTGCAAAACATAGCAGTGGTGCAGCCTGAGCAGCCCAATTCAATGTTTTCCCACCACACCATGCCAACAAGTGGGATGGTGTGCCACGTTTAACCTCTCCCGTGGAATACCACACCACTCCATTTCTCTTGGAGGATAGCGCTCGGCCTAGGGCAATCATCATAAATTAACTGCAAACATTTTCCGGTCTTGCCTTGTAAAAAACACTTGAATGCAACCAGCTTAGGAAGCTGAGAAACAGCTTCTCAAGACTCAACATGGTATAGTTCCTATAAAGCGAGCAAGACACTAAAATGAGGGTAGGAGGCTAGAAGATCAAAAATGAACAAAGCCTACAACTAAATAACTATATAAACGATATAAGATCTAAAACAAAAACATATTTTTATCAAATGTCTGCAATGGCTTCTGGTTTGAGCTGCCACATTTCTGATTGCCCTTGCAATGAATAAATGTTTCTTTGTTTCTTGTTTTACAGACATCAGTGCACTGAATCTTAAATTAATTGAAAATGACAAAATCCCTAGAGAGATCTTAGGTTATTTATAAATGGCGAAAGCCAATAACAGTAAGTAAAGATTGAAAAGGGTTGATAGTTTATTTCCTTGCCCTCTGCACTGCATTTCTAGTTCTGTGCTAGTGCATCCTATTTGTAGTATATCAGCAGCAGCTGGGCATCCTCTGTGCAGTATATCAGCAGCACTGTGCATCCTCTGTGTACACTCTAACAGCAGCAGCTGTACATCCTAATATTATAAAAATGGAGAACAGAATATTCTATAGAAAAAGAAAACTAAATGTAGGGTTAGCTCCTCGCAAGAACTGCAAAACATAGCAGTGGTGCAACCTGAGCAGCCCAATTCAATGTTTGCCCGTCACACCATGCCAACAAGTGGGATGGTGTGCCACATTTAACCTCTCCCGTGGAATACCACACCACTCCATTTCTCTTGGAGGATAGCGCTCGGCCTAGGGCAACCATTATAAATTAACTGCAAACATTTTATGGTGTTGCCTTGTAAAACACTCAAACACAACACGCTTAGGATACAGAGAAACAACCAGTTGATTTACTCAGTTTAATATCCCAATCAGACAAGTAGTTCATTAGACGACCAGCCTAACACAATCTATCTAACAAATTGTGCATACTTCAAAGGAAAGAAAACCTGACAATCAATTTTCCAAATGATCTGACCAAAACTGATAGTATAACCATGTAATAAAAAAAAAATCTCTCTTTAGGCTTTCCATATAATGAATAAAAAAATAAATCTTCTTAAGAATTTTAATTTTAAATTTTAAATCTAATACTAATTCATTAAAAAAGAGAATAAGAGAAAAAAGTGCAGGGCAGGAGAGTGAGCATGCTACTAGAATAAATATAATCGATTTACCAAATTCAATATCCCAATCACATAACCAGTTCATAAGATGACCAGCCTAACACAGTCTATCTAATACTGTGCATACTTCAAAGGAAAAAAACTTGACAAATAATTTTATAAACCTGTAACAAGCATAGTTCATAATAAGCATTCATCAGCTTGAAACAAGACATTCAATAAACACAAGAGACTGGAATATAAACCGGACCTATTCCAATTTAAGATTGCATTCAATTCCCCATAATGATACTCAGTTTTAAGATATCTCTAAAAAGGGTCTACTCTAATAACTATTCTAATAATTACAATAATGTCTGTTTAAATAATCTCCAACCTAGAAATTTCTTATCATGTATTTAAAGCAGGGCTTCTTGGCAATTACACTGCCAGCTCAGACTTCTTAAAACATTTCAAAGCTGTTTTTAAAATGTTTCAAATATCCACAACCCTTGATACCTAGCAAGCTATGTATTCTGGGTGAATTCTCTCCAAATTCAGAATCAGTATCACTAGTAAACAACTCATCAGATCTTCAAAAGCCCTCAGTTAGCACCTTATCTTCTCCATTTGCAAAAAAAACTTCACAATGAACTCCACAATCCTTTGGTTTCCTTTCTTTCCTAGCAAATGAACCTGCTTCTAGAAATTGATGGTAAAGTTCTTTAGGGTTCCATCAAAAGCCTCATGATAATCTTGAATTGAATGGAAAGCTGCATCAATAAAAACATTTCAAATCTTATGCTGGAGAGTAGATAATACCTACTGCTTTTCCAAAACCTGTGATGATCCTCCATAAACTCTCTCCTGATGAAAATAAATCAAGGTCTTGTAACATCCCAGCTCCAATTTATTTAACAAATGATTACACAATCCACCATCTTTAAGAATAGAAGATATTATATTCAACTTGTCATCAGTCTCCTAAGCTTCACTCTTTGCCTTCTCCATGTCAATATCTAGACCAGTGAGCTTATCCTAGATAAGCTACAATTCAAATAAAACACTGAATAACCTTTTCATACCATCCTTCACCAATTGCACTAGGAACTTTGGGCACCCCAATGACAACTTTCCACAATAAATTATCATTTCTATGGTACAATGTTCCAATCTGGTCAACCACAATGTCTTTCATGGTGTAAACAACTGAGGTGATTGATTTGCTCATCACGGTAAAGTTGGCACAAAGCACCAATTACCTTTATAGTTTCTAACAGTTGTATCATATAACTCTTGCATACCTCCAAAAAATTAAGAATTAAGAAATGGTAAGCATGGAGATGTCTACCTTCTCTTACAGATTTCCATCAAACCAATCTCCGAAGGACTCAACAATTTCATTCTTCTCTTGCCATTGCTTTGCCTTCTACACATCACACTTAATGTAGGGTCTAGTCAACAATACATGAACTTGAAGGCGACTCTAGTCACTGGAATGATTGTCCCACCCTCTACATTCTTAATTTCTCCACCTTCAATTGTGCAATGATGGATTATGTCCTTCAATATGTCATGGCATAGGAAAACATTAGGTTTTCCTACAATTCTTTGTAAGTTGCCCTGATATTCTCTGCGGCTTGCATTATTTCTTCTTCCTCTGGCTCATTGCCAGATTGTTCTCCTAATATTTCTCTTCCTTGAAATAGAAATACAGTGCATTGAAAGACATGTTGTGAATTGCCAGATTGAAAGATGGATCCTTGTTATTCTAGGCTTCTAGCCCTCCTCTTCCACTGGTAGACTCCATTACTACTCTACAAATTTCTGACCTGGTTGTAAACCGCCATAATTTTCTTTTTGAGGTCTCTAGATAATTCTTATAAAATCTTCACCTTAATACTTATTAAAATTATAAACCATCAAAAACCAACCCCTGCAAAATGACCAATCAAATTAATGCCACAAGCTTTCCTTTTTCAATTTTCTTAAAAACTCTGTAACCAAATACCTTGGGATATCTACTCATTAATGCCAACACTAAAGGACACATCTGGATTACACTACATTTGAAATTTTGAAGCACGGTTTATTCAGAATTTGATTTATCAGTTTTTGCTACATTTAAATTTATTAAGCAAATTTGGGATTTTTGGGAGTTCCCAGAATATGGGAGCAAAACAACCTTTTGAAATACCACTTTTTCCCAAAATACTAGTGGATGCAGACCTAAACTGAAGGCCTTTTCAGGCAGTCAATTCAGGCACCTAATTTTCTTTTTAATTAACAATATACTAAACAATAAATGAAACAGTTTATTAAAATTCAGAAAAATTAGAAGTATATTGGTGAAACAGCCTCACAACATGCTACAAAGAGATGAAGAGTCAACTGATTGATATTACAGTCCCATTCAGACCAACAGATCTTCAATTGGCAACTTCTCTTTATTCACAAACTTCATCATATCACTTCAGCTCTCAACGACTTCAAGAGTATTTTTGTATCACAAGATCTGGCCCCGCTACACTCATATGGTTCCTCCACCTTGATTTTTCCTTTTGATATTCCTTTAATATTATCATCACCCCCTCAAAAGATTCTATGGCTCCCCTTTTAATTTTATATATTTTTTAACTCTATTGGCTGAAAGGATATTTATGTTTCAGTCACTGCCATTTAGTCATAATGCACTAAAACTAGAAATGGTAACTGCCACCAACAGTTTTATGCAGAAGCTGCCAGTCCAGCTGGGTTAGTAACCGACCATAAAGTAGAACACCAGGACTTAAAAACTGCAGCAATGAAAAAGTAACCACCAAGTAAAGAGGTAACTGCCACTGCCATCCAAAAATTAAAAAATAAGAAAGTCCACTGCCGGGATGGAGGCGACCACCAGCCTTTATTAACTACTGCCAAGAATAAGAAAGATTACGTCCAGCAAAGAATATTCATTATGCAGTGCATGGGCCTCAGGAATATAGCCAAATCAGCAGATAGGCCAAAACAATGCACAGCATAGTAATAATTTAGTGGGTCCCACAGAATCTTCAGCTTCGGCCACTAAAGACAAGGTATGTGCTGGTAGTAGTGGGTCCCAGCAGACCCAACAGACGTTTAGCAGCACCTAGTATAATGAAAGAAGAAATGCCCAGAACGATTTTGAATATTCTTTTAGGTGGCACTCAGGAATGTAGATCCCAGCAACAGATCCACAGAATATATAGAAAGGAAATATTTGTAAAATTTGTTAGTGTCTAAGAATATTAAAGAGACCAGCCAGGAGAATACACTAACACAGACAGGAACAGGACATGCAACACACAAAATTGGGGCATGCATTACAATATCTTAAAATACCACCATGAGAACTGGGTTTCTTTTGATTTAGATCAAAAATGGAACACTTCAAAATTAAATCTGATTTAATAACTCACAATGTCCAGGACTATGAAGAAAAGTAAGTTTGCTTTAAGCACTTGGATCTTCAAAATTCCAAACTTAGGGACTTATTAAACCTAACACAAAGCTATTTAAGATCCAGGTTTTACATAACTTATAACATACAAAAGGAATAAACTGGTTTCAATAATTTCTCAGGTCTGGGAAAAGCTTGCAAGAAAAAACCTTAGCAAAAGCAATAAAAACCTTTTGAAGCCTAAACTCGGCAAGATTTGCAAAACAATTTAAGAATGCAAGGGTAGGTGAGAAGATTGGAGAAACTTTGACCAGAAAAGTTGAACTCCAAGTGAAAGATAAATTAAATTCATTTTGCAACCTTGAGAGTTTGGAAGATAGAAGTTTGAAAATAGCTAGACAAAAGGCTTCACGAGAGGAGATTCTACGATTTTGGGATAACAGTTAAAACCAGATTGGAATCCATAAATTAAACAAACCACATCAAAAGCAAAATCTAAGCAACATAACCAAAAAATAAAAACGAGGATCTGAATGCACACACAACACTTGAACTGAACAATAAAGCAGGAACACAAATCAGAAATAATCAAACTGCCAACCAGGGAAACACTCAAATCAGAAAAAATAAAATAAAATTTAAGGATGCCCCAAAGAAACATTGCTTATTTGGGGATGTTGAGACAAGATCACAACACTTCTGATTGCCCTTTGCCCTGCTTCTACTTCTGTATTTTGGTGAATCCCACATAGACAGAGTATCAACAATGGCAAAGTACACATATATTTTAAAACTAGGAAAGGATGTATTTACAGAAAAAGAAAATTAAATGTAGAGCAGCTCCTCACAAGCACTGCACAAAGCCATGGTGTGTCCTGAGTAGCTCAATTCAATGTCTGCCCATCACATCATGCCAACAAAGGGCACGATGTGCTACTTTTAACCTCTCCCGTGGAATACCACGCCACTCCATTTCCCTTGGAGGATAGCGCTCAGCCAAGGGCAATCATCATAAATTAACTACACATACACATTCTCTTGTCTTGAATTGTAAATCACTGAATCTAAAATAACCATTGTAGAGTGCCGACAAACAGCTTCTTACACCATGCCAGTGACAGATTTGGCAGAAGAAACTAAACACGACACGTGTATAACTTAACCGAGCTGACAGTGACTGTGTCATACTTACTAGCAAATCATGCATTGCAAATGACAGATACGACATTTTCTCTTGAAGGTTTAGGAGCCAGTGAAAAAGGAGCTGAAACTAAACTGCAGGTAGTACTACTGGGATTGCAGGTTAAAAATACCATCTTCACAAGATTGAACATTTGTCTTATTGTTACAACCATGAAATTGTTGTTCTATCCAAGCACATCAACCCTTATTAGTGGTGATCAACAAATGGAGCGAGCTCAAAGGTATTTTCTGAGATACTTTAAGTTAGCCATTGATAAATGCAATATTAGACGGTGCAAGATTAAGTACACAAAAGATAAGGCCATTTTATGAGTCCTTAGCTGAAAAATTTTGGAGAATTTTTCTTCAAGAAGAATATGTCAACCTCTCCAGCCCTTTGTCATAAACTCCGAATCTGCTTCTGGAACTATCTAACATCCCTTTTGGAAACAGACCAAAAATTAAACTTGTAAGAATACAGACACCCGAAAGACCAACATGAATACAAATCACATGCAAGAGAAGCCTCTCTGGCAATTAATTAGAAAGCAGTGCAGACAAATAAATTTAGGAATCATTTTTCAAGCAGCCCAAAACGTTATGTGATCAACAATTTCCATATGCTAGAGGATTCAACAAATAATTTGGGTTCTTGAACAAAATCTGGCTAAACCTTAACTAAGTAAATACAAGCACCTATTTCCCCCACTCACAAGCTAAGTACTTGTTTTACTCCCTTGGGAGACAAACCACAAACAGAAAATGAGAAGAATATTGAAAACAATTTGCTCAATGAATGGATGGAAGACAAAACCAGCCAGTCTTAATTAATATGATCATGCCATTTCCGTGTAAGTTGTATAGACAAGTTCACATAATATTGAAGTTACAATAATCTTTATATTGTTCATGTTTAGGAGAATAGATGCATTTGGTTTGCAGTTCTTGGTTGTTTGGGACAACAGGCCCTTTGATTTCTATTTGTAAAGTGCATTTCTATACTGTCCACTCTTTTTGTTAGTAAAACATTTTTTTGTAACAACCTAACATGCTCTATGTTTTGGCTTATGTTTCACATTCTAATCCTTTGCCAATCCTATCCAGAATCACAGACTGGGCTGCAAAATACCTATAGGCAGTCAATATAAATGAAAACATTATTGAGTGGAGCAACAACATACCTAATCCCACTCTTAGGCTTTGGTTCAACGCGAAGTGGTTGGATCGATGGTGAAGAATCAGCTAAGCTTGCAGCTCTGTGCAAAGATGGTCAAGAAAATACAAGTGATCCAAAATAAACAGGAACTTCTAACTATGTAAACATGTTCTACTAAGAATGGCAAACACTCGAATCAGTGATTGATTATTAAAGTTAATATAATAATGAAAACAAAAAGGATATCTTAAAGGCTGCAAATGCCCGTTTCTCAGTCCTTCTACGGAGCCGTTCAGCATCCTCCTCAGCTTCCATTTGCTCTTTTAGATAAAGCAGATCATCACTGTCTAAAGCTGCAGTACCCTCAACCGGCGATTATTTTGTCAAATCAAATATCCAAAAACCATAATACACAAAGAAAACTATGATTTGACTCTAATCAATATGCGAGCTGACACTCCCATTAATACAACATGCATAGGAATGTTATAAAGACATTTATAATAACAATGTCAATGTTAGAATATTATATTCTACTTATGTTAATGGTCAATACTACTGTTGCTACAGTAGTCAGTAGGTGAGGTAGTTAGACATTTTTAATGTCTACAGTATTCTTCTACCTCTATAAATTGTAAACATCTCCTTTGTTAATATCAAGCAATTTCATAGCAAATTGTTTCAGTCAACACATTTACACCTATGTTACCGGGTCCCTTGGTTTTGCCCCCCGAACCCACCAAAATACGTGTGGGTTCGGGTTCTGGTTCGGTTCTCCCACGGGTCCTGCTGGGTCCTTCATTTTGAACCCGGGTTCTCTGTGGGTCCTTCACAGAAGGACCCACAGAGAACCCGGGTGTGTGAAGGACCCACAGAGAACCCGGGTTCAAAATGAAGGACCCTGGCAGAACCCGGGGAGAACCCAGGAGGACCCGGGAGGACCCACGCCATACAGCCTTAAAAGAGGCAAAACTCGACTTAGAAACAAAAAACCTAAACCTAAAAAGTGCCCAGATTGCCTTATATTGACTTGGCCGACCAAATGAGGCTCACGAAGAAGATAAAGTTGTCTTAGAAGAAGTTCTCACCCAAAAGGAGTTGAAGCTTTGAGCAGTCAATATGGAATGCTCTAATTTGTTGAAAAAATTGAAACTTGTCCAAGAAAGTCTGACTATTTTGAAAGCTCGAAACACTTTGAATGAATCTGCTCTAGTTAGTCTTAAAGAAAAGCTTGATTTGATCCATGCTGCTGATGCTGAGGGTGCAGACTTGCACAAAATATTGGATGAAGTCAAATTTGCTATGACAATAGATGTTGAAAGTGCTCACACTTGTTTTTGGTCTTCTGCATCCATTTCTCTTCCTGATACTAGGAGTAGAATTAGTGCCATTGATGCAGAGTTTGCAACTGTTGTTGCCAATTTTGTTAGTCTTTTACCAGTTATAGCACCAGACTTTGAAAAGAATTCAAAGTTTAAAGCATCAGATGTTGACCAACTAGTTGTCAGAATTTAGGAGTTTCCTCAGTTAATGAACTATGTTTTACAGTGCAAAACAAATGTTACAGAGTTACAAGAAAGTGCTCAGGTCCCTTCAAGACATTGCAGAGGTATCACATTACTGTTTGCTGCGGCTTGTCATAATCACTGCTGTTACATCATGTCTATATTGCTGGGCTTAATGTTTTCAGTCATGGAGAGCTGTACAGTTGTGCAAATTGAGAGGGTATCCTTGCAAATTTACACACAAGCTGAATTGTGTCATGCTTTGGAGGGACCAACCCTTATTGACATTATAGGACTCATTGGAGCCCAGGGTTATAGTCGTGGAGCAAGTGTTCTGCATGAGATTCCCCCATGGGTACAACAGGAACGAGGTGGTAGGTTCCTAGGGCAATTCTTGACCTTAAGAAGTATATCTGCATGTTTTGGACAGGAGGCTTAATCGAAGGGGAGTTTGTAGGGGTGAGAATTGAATGGAGTAGATTTGATGACGATTCTTGGTAAGGTTTAGATCTGAAGCATCTGTGCATGTATGACTTTCCTTGGCAGAAGTTGTCTCAAAATATCAAATATGAGTCTATGGCATTATCATTATGTTTATAAATTTTAATATATATATATATATATAGTACAGCCGTACCCGAACCCGAACCCTAGGAAAAAAAAAATTTTGCCGAACCGGCGAACCCGAACCCGAACCCGTATCTGAACCCGTACCCGAACCGGCAACTTAGATTTACACCATGTGTTACATCTCACACATGAAAATTCTACTTGGGTAAACAAGCTACACGTATAGAAAAAGCCGAACCTAATCTCAAATATCATATACCTAATACCAGCATAAAATCAAAGACATGTAAGCACAAAGATGAAGGAAATACCGCCTCGTCCATGCAAATATCCCCCACGTTCTCCAGCAACTTCTTGCATCTGTTATTTTCAAAGCGTACAAGGTGAGGTGCCAAGAACCCTGTCAGGGAAAGTTATCAGAAACGTGTTCTCTGTAGATGAAAGAAGCATTAAATTAATTTACCTTAAAAGGATAAAACTTTAAAAGTGAAATTTGAGGTGCTATATCCAGCACATAAATCTCTGACAAGGCAAGTTATTTTAGCTCCACGGCTGTTATTTTGATAAGCAATTCACAAGATATGCCAAACAATCTAACTTCACACATCTCCAGAAAATACAGATAACAAATAAATTACTACATTCCGATCATAATTTTTTCACTTGTGATAGCCGATAGATAAGACTACTCATAGCTTGATATAATGTGTTCTATAATATATCTAAGAGTGATTCCAGAAAATACAGACAACAAATAAATTACTACATTCTGATCATAGTTTTGTCACTCATCTTTGCCGATTGATGAGACTGCTCATTGCTTGATATAATGTGCTAAATAATATATCTATCAGTGCTATAGTTTTAACATTTCTGAATGCTTTCTTTCATCGAGGCCTGACCTACAAGTAAGTACATAAAAATCTATCTTAGGCAAGCTCTCATGATTTTGAGGATATTATTTAAGAGATACAGTGTGCGTAAGTTATCAACCCACCCATTAGTCATCAGTTCGAAGTGGACATGATAGGAGTTAAAACACTGGTGCTAGGTAGTTCCCAGGGCTTTTGTTGATAAGACATCTAATATTTATACTTGAATGAATGTTGCATATCCTTCATGCCACTTCTCTTGCATTTTGTTTCTGTAATTTGCATTATCAATTAACTCTTCAATTATCATTACAATCATAAATAAAGGCATGTCCTTTTCCTTCCACAAAACATGGGTGCGGCCATCAGTCATATTCAACACAGAAGGATATCCATGTTCAAACTCTAAATTTAGTATTTAATTCTTACTCATCCTGAAGCACTCTGGCATCACCCAACTAAACAAAGAGGTTAGGTGCTATTCATTAACAAAATAACAGAATAAATGACATGTCATAAAAGAATATCTGTAAGAAAAGAAGAAAGAGATGTGTTTCTCCAAGTTTCCAGGACAGAAAAACATGGGGACATGGACAATCAGTTTCAGGGATGGCTGTTAAACTATCTTAAACAGACTAAATATAGCTTAGATTTTGAAAAGTAAATACAGTTACTGAATTCACAATGCAATGAAAACCGTCCCCCTTTTATCTTAAACAGACTAAATATAGCTTAAACATGGGGACATGGACAATCAGTTTCAGGGATGGCTGTTAAACTATCTTAAACAGACTAAATATAGCTTAAATTTTGAAAAGTAAATACAGTTACTGAATTCACAATGCAATGAAAACCGTCCCCCTTTTATCTTTTTAGAGGTGTTCAGCATTATTTTCTTATAGACTTTTATTTATGCACCAAATTAAGCAGGTTATCCACTACTAGAAATGCACGCATACCCTCCAAGTCATATAGTCCTTGGGACATCAAGAACATCACCCAGCCACCTAGGGACACTTCCCCATTGAATGTGGAAAAAGTAATTGAACTCATTTGACAAAATCCCAACATTAAAATAAGAAAATAGTATTTTCCACATTATAAACACTCTCTCCATCAAAACTTTGATCCATGAAGATTTTACAGAAGACTCTTATATCAAATTTACTTATAAAAACCCAATCTGAGATAAACAATTGTGACTGTCATCAAGCTGACTAGTAAAGCAGTTAACCAAGGCAATGTCACCACATGAAATGGACTAGCACAAATGCATTAGCTTTTAAATTCCTTCTTAACTTTTCCATGTTTGGTAATCATTGCAAAAACACAACAAGAGCATCAACTGTGCAATTTAATTGCATGTTGGCAATTTTCAATCCATAAATTAATTTGGATATTCTAACGCACAATTAATACAAGTAAAAACAACAAATATTCTGTTATATGCACATTTGTTGCAATTCTCTATGATGGCCATGAGTAAGTCTTTATGGCTTGTCAATCTAACTTGTAACTCCTGATTCTCAATCTCAAGAGCTGCACCATATTTATCAACTACTCATTTTTAACAATTAATACAAGTAACAACAATCTCTATTATTTTATATTTAACTCTTGTTGCAATCCTCTATGATGACCATGAGAAAATCTTTATGGCTTGTCAATCTAACTTGTAACTCCTGATTCTCAATCTCAAGAGTTGCACCAGATTTCTCAACTACTCATTTTTCATTTGAAATTGCTGATTTATTTTATCGAACTCTTGAAGCCCATGTATCTCCAAAAATTTGTTTATGGTTGGACCATGCAACCAAATAGCTTGCAAGTCAATCATCACATATGGAAGGAAATACACACAAAACTGAAATGTGTTACCAACAGCCCTTACAACATGAGGAAAAACTTGTCATGATACCATCTGACTGGCTTGGATATTCAAGTGCACAATTCACTACCAAAACAGATTTAATTTTCCTTACATACTATGCTCAAGTTCTATCCATTGAAACAACAATCTAAGGATGCAAATTGATCGTTCATACAGTTCTATTGCTGCCATTTATATCATGTATTCATTGCAATTTTGCAAGTACTCACATACATGCCTACATCACGTGTAATATCACATTCAATACCCTCTTATGCAACTACAAACATTTGACTCTTTTCTATTCCACAAGACCAATAGTACAGGTGTACAACAAAGGGAAGTCGGATTATTCAATGCGAGTGACATTCAATTAACCTTCTCTATGCAATTATGTGCAAGTACTGTCTTTGTGCAATCAGCCAACCATGTCATCTTTTTCATTATTAAGTGTTTGAGCAAGTGAAGTACTTTGCATGGAATAAAAATGAGCAAGAAAATAAATCAAAACACACATGGCGAAGATAACATAAGAAATTACCAGTCTTTACAAGGCAATTTCTGAAACTGCAACTTCAAACAAATTGTTGTTTAGCTAGCACCTTTACAATGCTCTTTCACTTGCCTCCTAGTGGATTCTTGCATATTCAACATGCTTGACTGCTGCTCTCTGCCTTTGTAGTCATCTTCTACCTCAAGAGTTCATTTATAGATTTTTGAAGCCCCTCCTGGAACCTTTTTGAATTCATCAATGAACTTGACTCTCCAATGCTCACCCTCACACTCTTTTGTTTCTATTGGGCATATGGCTCTTACATATATATGAATGTTATTGCTTTCACTTTGTGCACTAAAGAACTTCTAAACAGCAAGGAACTTGATGAGACATTGTTTTCTGCTTTTAATTTTCTTCTCTATTTGAAAAGGGCAAAACCACCAGAAGCCTTAGGATAAAACCGCACAACTGGCACTACCACCAGCACTTACACAAGTACATTTACCACTCACATAGTATGGTAACCCATAGTTCTAGCAGCCAATGGAAAGGTTGTGATGAACAATGATGGAACACATAACAGCAACACCCATGTTTAAGTATATTGCAAAGGCAATTCAAGATAAACCTACATTGAGCTAAAAAAGCCCTCTTACAAGCATGAACCGAGCTTAAAAAACACTTTTCTAAATGCAGCCCATAATCTCACACAAGAATAACAGAAACATCAAGCAATCCATATAGACAAATCATTCTTGAAAATGTGTGTTACATTCAAGCTTCAGTGCTTCATACAAGACCTTTGTTACCAGTTTTAGCAGAAATGAGTGGCAAATTGCATGGGTTCACTTTGAATCCAGGTACAGACCAGGATGGGCCTGAGTTCATTACCAATTCTTCTGTCATTGGAAAAGCTGAGGTCAATGGAGTTGTTATTAGCAGAAGAGAGTTTTCATTCAATACTCTTTATTCACTCGAATATGGAGGGTGGAAATCTTAAAGACTTCATATCAACTGCTCCTCCATTCCACAGATTAGAAAAACCATAGTTTTGTTATCCTCTTTGAAATTTGAGGGTTTTGTTTGTAGGAATGCATTTTTCATGTTGGTTTGAAATAGTTTTTTCTTTCATATTTGCTAGAAGTAGCTTTTCTCCCATTCAACTCGATCAGCTTGAGGTGGTTTCCAATTTTGAAATTTCTGCTTTTCCTACTCTGCTTGTGACACTTCTTCTACCATTATTATATGTATGCATAAAAAAAATAGGATATTAAATATTAATTAATTTAATAAATAATCTATTAAAAAATGTATTATTTATTATTAATTAATTCAATATTTATTATTAAAAAAAGTATTTACTTATTTTTAATATATTTATATATAGTACAAATCAAAAATTTATTTATTTATTTATTACTTTAAAATTTATATAGTGCCGTATGGCAAACCCAAACCCATATACGAGCCACTTAGCACAAAACTAACAAGTTTCATACAAAGATACCTTACACCGTGCAAATGGCAGACCATTGCCTCAAACAAGTCTTACTGAGACAGTGTGTTAAAAGTGGACTGCATCCAGAATATAACAAGCAAAATATAGCATAAAATATCAAGTATTTTGACCCAGCTTAAAACACAAAGTGTGGGATACAATCTATTCAAAAATTTGTAGGACAGGCTATTAAATTATGGTGAAGCTCAACAGAAATCACATAACACAGATACAAAAACCGTTAATGTATGTAATAATTGCACTTCATAGAATCACGTCACCTCATTTCCAATGCTTTGAATTAAAAGGAAATAAAATTATTTATATCTAACAGTTAAAAATTTATAATCTCTTGCAAAAACAGAATATTTATTCCCAAAATTTTGCTCATATCTTCATGAGTACATCTCAATTGCACACTTCCATACAATTTTGTGAAAAGAAGCAAACTAAAACACGTACAAGACCATCCATTATTCAAAAAAAGCAGAAAGCCAACACAAATTCAGCAGGGCCGGTTCACTAACCTTTGCCACCATCCTCTGAAATGCAACATCTTCGTCATCAACTTTATCTTTACCCTTTCCCCATTTCTTATCTGTCACCAAAAACGTAAACATAAACCCTAAAAAAAATGTAATTTTTTAAAACTTGCCTCCAATAATTGTTAGCACAAGAGTAGGTCCCCCAAATATTTAATAGGCTATGAAATCAAATATTTATTGAGTGTAACCCTGCTGTCATCATAAATAACAATTAAAAGAAGTAACCTCCCCTAGTAAACATTGAATCATAGAAACTTCGCACTTCCACTGTAAATCCTCAATATTTCGTTCAATTGACTAAAAAAACACTTTAAATTCGCTAACCCTAACCAGCACAGAAATGAAAAAACACATTTTATGTTGTTCATATGTAACCCCTCGAAAAACACATTAAATCCACTAAGCGTGATCGACACAGAAATGCGAGGTGGCATTTTATGCAGTTTCGCTATAAACTCTCAAAAACTAAATTAATTTCACTAACTGCAATGGATACACGAAAAAATGAGAACATTTAAAATAAAATAAATACGCCAAAAAACCACTGGCAACGTTGTATACACATATGAACAGTGTTTTCTCTATACGGACAAGTCACCATTACCCAGCGATTAGATTTCAAATTTAAAAATCCGTGGAAATTTGTTTTTCGTACGTAAACCTAGAACACGTATTTCACTCTACTACAATTTTTTTCCAAATGTAAACCTAGTATTACATGCTTCATTTAGTACAAAGCAGAGGCCTTATTTTCATACCTTTGGGGTCGCTGAGATTTGTGTACTCTCTAACCTCCCTGCCAGCCATATTTTCTCCTGCAAATAAACGCCACAAACCCTAACCTATTTCAAAGGTGGTCTCTCCTGCGAATCAAACCTAAGACCTGGGCTAAAGAAAATTTTACGCTTTCCTAAACTGGTCTTCCACTCTCTCTACGCAACACCTGGCACGAAAAAAGGGGGAAAGAGTTGGGGAAGGCAGGCAGGAAGAGGGCAAGGAAGACAGAAAGAAGAGGGAAAGGGAGGAATATCGAGGATCTCGGTATAACACTCGGCCTTGCAAGACTATTATCGAAAGCAAACGCAGAATTACTTTACTATTGAGGTTATTTATATATAGCACTAGATTTTGGCACTTACAAGTTCGGTATCTTAAAATGAATTTATGTATGTAACGAGGAACTAAAAGTTTTGTACTCACCTTCAAGGGACGGCTTAATAAGTGCGTTTATAAGGCAAGGAACTATTGTTATCGCCTTAATCTTGCATATTAAAATTGTACTTTGGAAATGGCGTCAGAAAATAAAATTAAGGTATAGTTTATTTTAAGGGGAGTATTTAGAAAAAGTGAATTTATTTTTTTGTTTTTGCAATTTTGTGATTAACAGGGGTAATTTTCCTCATAATTTTGGTATTTTGTAAATATTTTTAATAATAATTATTATTATAAGGAGTTTTGTCATTGGAAATATTTCTTGAATTTGTTGTGTGTATGAACTGTTAGTATCAAAGTAAAACAATAAAAACACACCAATGCAACATTAAACTAAATAAAACTAGATAAAATATGAAATCAAAAAGAATTCA
This sequence comes from Sequoia sempervirens, assembly GCA_007258455.2. Lineage (NCBI taxonomy): Eukaryota > Viridiplantae > Streptophyta > Pinopsida > Cupressales > Cupressaceae > Sequoia > Sequoia sempervirens. The sequence goes on from VDFB02034696.1 coordinate 24,649, forward strand.
AATAAAATTTCTTCATAACCGTTCCATTGTTCTCTATTTCCAATAATTCTTTTGGAGTTGTTGCTTTCAGATTGTGTAAACAAGGTTTCTCAGAATGGCAACCTGCAGAACAAGTATGCAAAGGGAGAATGTTTCTTTATCTTATATGCTAGTGGAGTGAAATACTGATATGGATATGCACATAGGCTGTAAATTATGCACAGGGGCTGTGAATTATGGATGCTATTGAAACTAAGCTATGAGGATAATTGACCATGATATACTATGATTCTAAAAGCTATGGATGCTATGGATACTATAAGACTATGCTATTGCAATTTTGGTATAGTTTTCCTGTATGAGAACTTCTATGTTTTTTAGAGACCCGGCAGTCCCTTTTATAAATTTTTACAGACAAGAGTCTGGCTGGCAAAGATCAATGGCTGGGAGATTGTCTGGTAATTTTGAATGGTGAGAGATTGAGAGGTTGAGAGGAAGATGGAAGATGTTGGGAGGTTGGAAAGAAGAATGGAGGTTTGTCTTCAACCCACGGGAACAAGCTTGCACAAGAACAGAGAAATTAATTTTCTGTTTTAAAAATTTGTTTTACAGTTGTTGAAGATAATCCAATATTAAATAAATAAATTTATTTAATTTCATGTGAGTTTTATTTTTGATTTTAGGAGCATAGAAGATTTAATTAAATATTTTGGAATATTTAATTGTGCATGAACTTTAGAAAAATTAATTAAATATTTAGAATATTTAATTGTAAATAGACTTTTAGAAGAATTAATTAAGTACTGAGAATATGGAATTGTGAATGGATTTTTGGAAGAGAAGAATATTTAATCTTTATTTGAATAAAATATTCAAGCCAAGATTATATGATAATTAATATAAATAAATCGTTATGTTTATTTAATTAATTAATAAATGAATAAGAAAAATGATTAAATAAACTTATTTATTTAATCGAAATGAAAGAATGAACAATATAAATAAATTATTTAGATTTATTTATATGCAGATTGAATTCAGAGATTTAATTAAATATTAAAAATATTTAATTAATTACCAGACTATTGTGATGTGACCATTTTTAGGTGTATACATTTTTCCCCTCTTTGAAGTAATGTGTTTTATGCATTGCTTCAAAGAATTTTAAAATTTGCCCCAGATGCTGATTGTCGAATGTTGACAGGTATATGCCCCCGCGGATGATGAATCGATAAGATTTTGAAGTTTTTTTATTTTTATGAATTTTTAGATTTTTTGAAATTTTTCGATTTTTATAATTTTTGAAGATGTCGATTCATCGTTCAAAAATGATGATATGAAGAAATTGACGTGGAAAGATGTGAGATGAAAAATTGATGACCTAAATTGCCCCTGTTGTGACAAAATGTGATAAAATGCCCCAATTTTGCCTTTAAATAGGTTAAAAATGTCATTTTCCTATTTTAACCTAGTAAAAATTATAATTTTTGAGCTCTGGAGTGAGAAAGATGGCACTTCCTATCCACTAGCATCGTTTAGAGCTCATCCGACGACATCAGCGGCCGGCACATTATGGACCCGCGGTATGTACCCCGTTAAACTTTTGTGATTTGAAAATTTTTCATTTAGAGCACGTTTCCCAACCTTTTGTAGCTTTACACATTCTTTTAGCGTCCTTTATGCTTTTTATAGCACCCATTATGATTTTCATAGCGCCTATGATTTTGTAGCACCCATTAGACTTTTTATAGCACCCATTAGGTGTTTTGTAGCGCCCATGATCTTGTAGTGCCTGTTAGGATTTCTATAGCGCCCAGTAGGATTGTTGTAGCGCCCATGATTTGATGTTGTTTGGTGTGATCAATTTGTTCCCAAGGTTGTTGGAAAACAAATAGTAGCTGATAAATTTGTTTTTAAAGTTGTTAAAAACAAACAGTTGTTTGATAAGTTTGCTTCTAAAGTTGTTAAAAACGAACAGAATTCTGATAAATTTGTTTTCATGAAGATGAAAAACAAATAGGTTGATTTAATAAGTTTGCTTCTAAAGTTGTTAAAAACAAATAGGATTTGATTAATTTGTTTTCCATGATAATGAAAAACAAATAGGTTGATTTAATAAGTTTGCTTCTAAAGTTGTTAAAAACAAACAGGATTGTGATAACTGAGATTTGGTTGATTTGTCATGATGAATTGATTTTGATATTGTTTGGTCTTGATGTTCTCGTCCTATTCAATAGGAGAGATTGAGTGTTTTGTAGCTACGGGAGACATTCCTGAGGACATGGAGTTTGATTCCACAACTTGTGCAGGCAAATCGAGATGTGATCAAGGCATGTGGATTGATCTCGTTGCTTAACATGCTTGAGGTGCGCCTCAACAGAGGTCTATTGACAGCACTTGCAGAGAGGTGGCACAGCGACACGAACACCTTTCACTTGGTGACAAGAGAGATTACTGTGACTCCTGAGGACGTGTACCATATCTTGAAAATCCCAATGATGGGGGAGATAGTGAGGTTTGATGGTCGAGAGGCAGGAGGCACTGGTGCTTTGAAGAGGATTTTCAGAGATGATCATATTACTGGATATTTCATCCCATGGGGTGAGATTGCAGATTCATATGTGCCCTTTCCCTCTGTACTTGCAGGCTTTATTGGAGGTGTGTTGTGCCCCGACCATAGGTCGAAGGGCTTTGCAGTCGGATGGGGTCGTGTACTCGAGAGGATGGTGATGCAGGGCACACGTTATGCTTGGGGATCGTGCATGCTTGCACATTTGTATGATGAGCTACATCACATTATATACGGCGGAGGTAGTAGTTTTGCAGTTGGTTGTTCGTTGTTACAGATATAGGCATGGGAGCATTTTGTTGTCATGTGACCATTGACTCGAGGACGGTGGCTGGCTGGTCAGCCATACAGATTCAGATATGTAGATATCATTACTCAGCCGAGGCTGGGTAAATTAGATCATTGGCAGCGTCTTCTAGATGATCTGGATACAGTTTGCTAGCGACCCTATGTAGATTGTGAGGGATGGCCAAAGGATACTAGGGAGATGCCCTATGTGTTTACCGCCATATATCTTATTGGTCAGACGCCTGGGATTATTGAGAGGTTTCTTGTTGGTCAGGTGTGTCGACAGTTTGGTCGGCCTCAGGGTATGCCCATGGGTTCTGCTATTTATGTGTGCCGACAGCAGGAGGTCACAGTGTGAGGTCCATAGATTTCATATGATGCAACGGTGGCAGAGTTTACCAGTTTGGGAGCTCAGATGTGGGACTATAGACCTGATATTCTTGATGGAGGGATGACGGCAAAGTATAGTCAATATGTGTTGGATCATCCTGCGCCACGATTATTTGATCCTGATGAGCCTATCCCTATTGCAGAGGAGAGACCATAGATAGTTGGTCATAGGCGACAGCGAGAGGCAGCTGTAGAGAGTGATGATTTTGAGGAGGATGATGATGAGTCAGATGATGATGGAGATAGCAGTGATGAGGAGAGTGGGGGTGACAATAGTGGGGGTAGAGGTAGAGGCAGAAGTGGCAGAGGTGGTAGAGGTGGTGGTAGAGGTGGCAGAGGTGGATCGCAGATGAGACAAACAGCTCCGTCATCTTCTATAGATTCAGCATCATCGAGTCAGATAGCGACCTTGCAGGGTAGGGTGCAGAGTTTGCAAAGTCAGTTATTATAGGCATAGACCTTAGCTACACAGTTACAGGGACAGCTAACAGCAGTGATGACCGAGAGAGATATAGCTCGACGACAGGGTGAGGAGGCCATGGCTCTAGTTGAGAGTCTTCAGAGAGCAGCAGTAGGTGATAGCATGACGAGAGAGTTGACCAGAGCCGTCCGAGAGGCAGAGTTTTATAGGATCAAATATCATGATGCAGTGCCACCCGAGCAGAGAGTGAGTTATACACAGTCTCGGTCTACACATAGTCGTTCTCAGGCTACGAGCAGGGGTGTATCACAGTCATTACCACCAGGAGGATCATTAGGGGCAAGTGAAGCAGGTTCATCAGGTGTAGGTGGGATAGGCCCCAGACCAGCACCATTAGAGGATAGCACTGCATAGTGTTTTTTGCATGATGTTTTATCATTACGAGACATTTGTATACACACTGATATGATCCCATTTTTTATGATGTTATGTCATACATAGTTGAAATCTTTGTACATTTTGACATTCATTTTCAAGATATATGATATGCAGCGATGATTTATGATGAGTGCATCGATTTTCTATATATGCATGATGTTTTATGCGATGGTTTCTCAATTTTATGCTTATGATGTATATGTATGCATGATTTTAGATATGAAAATGCAAGTGCAATACTATGATATGATTGCAATCTATTGATGAATGATTTTATGAATATGAAATGATAGATGGTACAACTTATGAATGCTTATGAATGTTTTGATTATAATGTATGCTTTATTTTTATGCTTTTCTGATGCAAAAATGTATGAAATGATGTTTTTGTGAATGTCAAAATGTACTCAGTCATTTTAGTGGAAAGACATGAAACATTTGATACTTTGCCAGCTTTTGGAAAAAATCGATAAATGCAAAATGCAAATTCTAAAATGAATGCAATCTATACTAACCATGCAGGGTATCTGTACAATATTGCCATTCTGAGAGCTTATTTGTGCTTTTTGTGTCATCATAGAGCATTGAAATGTTGAAAGTTAATACAAGCATCAAAGGGTATGTTAGCACCAGTGATGATCTGAGTATTACTTTCATGATTTTTGATATAGCAAGATAATACAAGCATCTAGGTATAATTGAACCGAGATGACCTGAGTATTGCTTGCATAAATAAGCAAGAGTTAATCCATTTCCCATGCAAATTCTAAGATGTCATCAATGATACGTAGTAGAGCATGTCTCGCGACCAATTTGCATAGTACTAATGATTTCCTCGCAAACAACAGACAAAAAAAAATCATACTCCTTCCTTGCTTTTCTAGTTCAGTACATCATCAAATTGCTCCAGAGATATGATAGATAATCAACCAACAATTCAAATTTTGCATAAAGTATTTCAAACATTATTCAGATTAAGATCATCCAACTTGGTTATCAACATTGATGTTTGTGTTTTGATTATCGTTGTTTTGACCATATTGTTTGATTTCATTGGCATTGAGTGATCGTTTTGGTGTTGTAGTTGATTTGATGTGTCAATGTATGTTGCGTTTTGTCAAACCATATTTGTCCGTTTGTGATGTTTTAAAAGCTCGTTGCCCTTCTCTTGTCTCAGTCTGTGTTTTTTCCCCCAGTGTAAACACAACTTGAATATGATGGATATGTACAAATTTCATCAAGCCATGATGAAACACAAAGATTCTCGTTGCATGATATGGATATGATAGATATGTACAAATGAAAGATATGGATAGATGATGTCATTATGCAAATGAAAGACATAAGCTAATAAATAAAGGAGCTCATTTTGATCACAAATAAAGGAGTTGGTTCTGTATGCCCACAAAGCTAGATTTAACTAGACATGCCAATCACGACCAGCATCATTTACCATCTTCTTCAAGATCTTCAAGATTGTTTTGTTTGAAGCTTCTGCTTGACCATTTCCTTGTGGATAATAAGGTGTAGAGAACCTGTGTTGGATGTGAAATCTTTCACAAAGTTCGTCAACATCATGATTTTTGAAATGCCTTCCATTATCAGTAATGATAGAATTAGGAATTTCATATCTACAAATGATGTAATTCAGGATGAATGAAGAGTTTTGTTTACCGGTCATGGTCATCAAAAGAACAACTTTGATCCATTTTGTAAAATACTCTATGGTCATGATGATGAATTTATGCCCATTTCATGATGAAGGATGAATTTTGCCAACAAGATCTAGTCCCCATTGAGAAAAAGGCCATGTCGAAGTGAAAGGCTGTAGTTCCTGTGCAGGTGCATGAATAAGATTCCCACGGATATGGCATTTAGAACACTTCTTGACAAAATTAAAAGATTCTCTCTCCATGGTAGGCAATAATATCCCATTCTAACAAGTTTCTTGGCTAAGGTTAAACTGCTTGAATGAGTTCCACAAATACCACCATGAACCTCTTGTAAGGCTTTTTTCAGATTTGTCACGTTCAAGACATCAAAGGAGTGTACCATCAAGACCACGTCAGTAAAGGATATCGGCGATCAAGGTATAGCGGGATGATTGGCGTATGAAATTCCTTTTTTGGTTTCGAGATAAGTCCAGAGGTAAGATGTTATCTTTCAAGTAGGTATAAATCTTGCCATATAAGGGTGAATCAGAATCGGTTAAATGACATATGACTTGGGTCTCAGGATTATCATAAGCGAGAGAAAACAATTATTCCACCAAGAATTTGTACCATTTTTTATTTTCTAATAATTGTAACAAGGAAGCAATTGTAGCCATTGCATCTATAGCTTTATTATCAATCCTTGGGATTTGTGAAAAATTTATTGCCACAAAATATTTTTAAAATCGTCCACCTTGTTCTTGTAAGGTAGCAGCTTATCATCTTTAGTCTGATAATCATCATTTATTTGATTAATGACAAGTTGTGAATCACCAAAGACTTGCAACTCTGTAATCTGCCAATCCAATGCTATCTTTATTCCTATGAGCAATGCTTCATATTCAGCCATGTTATTCGTGCAAAGAAACATCAACCGATATGACTTTGGAATGGTATATCCTTCAGGTGTGACAAAAAGAATCCCTACCCCCGAGCCTTGTTGTGTGTAGGATCCATCAAAGTACAATGTCCATGATTTCTGAATTGTTGCTGTGAAGACATCTGCATCAAGAAATTCAATGTGCATTGGGTTTTCTTCTTGTAAAGGTGCTTCGGCCAACTGATTTGCGATAACCTATCCTTTTATAGCTCTTCGATCTACATAGTGAATGTCAAACTCACTTAAGATCATTACCCATTTTGCAAGTCTTCCTGTTAGGGTAGCTTTGCTTAAGAGGTATTTTAGTGGATCAATTTTGATGATCAGCTTAATTGTATGAGCCAACATATAGTGACGCAACTTTTGAGAAGCAAACACTTGCTAGACAAGCTTTTTCAATGAAAGTATAGTTTAGTTCATGACTTGTTAAAGTTCTGCTAATATAGTATATAGCCCTTTCTTTACCCGTAGAATCCTCTTGTGCTAGCAATGCTCCAAAAGATACTTCTATTGTAGAAATATAAAGTATGAGTGGCTTTTCTGGAACTAGTGGAATTAGGACTGGTGGATTCATAAGATATTGCTTGATTTGATTAAATGTTACTTCACACTTTTCCTCCCATTTGAATGGGACATTTTTATGCAATATATGTGTAAATGGTAAGCTTTTATCTGCCAGTTGAGCTATAAACCTCCTGATGGATTGTAAGCGTCCTTGTAGTGATCGGAGTTGACTGATATTTCATGGTGGTGGCATGTCCATTATAGCTTGTACTTTTCCTGGATCAACCTCTATGCCCTTTTCTGAAACAATGTATCCCAAAATTTTTCTAGATGTAACGCCGAAAACACATTTCTTTGGATTGAGTCGAACATTAAACTTCTCCATTTTGATAAAGATCTTTGACAAAATTTCAAGATGTCCTTCTCTTGTGTGAGATTTGGCCAATAAGTCATCCACATAGTCTTCCATGAAGGTGTGCATCATGTCATGGAAAATAGTTGTCATTGCTCTTTGATAAGTCGCTCCTACATTTTTTAACCCAAATGGCATTACATTCCAACAATAGGTACCCCAAGGACATGTGAACACTATTTTATCTTAATCCTCTAGTGCAATCTTTAGCTGATTATATCATGAAAATCCATCCATCAATGAATACATTGCATGGCCAGTAGTTAAATCAACAATCATATCTATGTTTGGCAAAGGAAAGTCATCTTTGGGACATGCTTTGTTCAAATCCCTGAAATCTGTACAAATTCTAATCCTTCCATCCGGCTTTGAAACAGGTACGATATTGGAACTCCATTCTGCATAGTCAATAGATCAAATGAATCCAACATCTAAAAGCTTCTTAAATTCTTCTTTAACCAATAATGCAACATGTAGATGCATTTTTCTGAGTTTTTGCTTCACATGTTTTGCCCTTGCGTTTATGGATAGATGATGCATTATCAGATTAGGATCCAATCCTGGCATATCAGCATATGACCAAGCGAAATTGATTTGATTCTCCTTCAAAAATCCTATGAATTTTTGTACTTGTTCCACTATTAATGATGTTGCTAGTTGCAAGATTTTTGGTTGCTCTTTTGTACTTATGTTGATTGATTCTGTGGACTCAATCAAAATAGAAGATCTTTCTTGATAATGTTTGGGAAGAGTGTCAAGTTTCTCATCCTTTAGTGCCTCAAAAAGGTTTTCACCATCAGATTCGCTCTTTATTTTTCTCTTGTTGTGATCTACTACTACCGTTTTTTGGTTTTCACCGATAGATTTATCTTTTATTTCATTTATTTTACAGCTAAGAGACTTGACACCCTCCCTATCAAAATCTTGACTATGAGATTCTTGGATTAAACAATTGTTTTCTTGACTAGACAAACAAAGGAAATTTACAATATCCTCATCATCGTGGAATGTAGGGATATGGATAGGTGCATTTTCATCCCTATCAATAAGTTTCAGATAAACTAAAGGCATGGAATCATTGGGTTGGGTAAGGTCTTGAGCCGTCAAAGTCATAATATGGTTGTCATTTTCATGATGGACAAGGTCTATGATGGTATTCTCCTGTCAATTATCAATCTCGTTAAAATCTAAATCGTCCTCACTTGAGTCATGATTGCTTTGTAAAACATAATCAAGTGGAGGCCTTGAGCCCTCCCCTTGTAAGAATGTGGGTACGAATTTGTGTATGACATCCACCCTTTTCTCTGTTAAGAATGTATCATCAGAGACATCATCCCATTCATATTCATTGGAATCAGTGTCTGAACTATTCTGCAATTGAAAAACTGATCCATAAAATTTTTGTAGAGTGACATCTTCATGGGGTTTATCTGAAATTGGTTCTACTTCATGAATTTGTTGTGTTTGTTGTGAAGTTGATGCTTCTATATCTTTGCCATATCCAAGTCCTGTTTTATCATTTGGATGTATTGAAATAGGTTGAATTGGCTCAATGATTCCTTCTTTTCTTTTTCCTATAGGACCACTTCCTTCATAGCCCATTCTTTGCATGATAGTATACCCTTTTCCATATTGTTTGGTAGGTAATTTGATGTGCAAGAGAGATTCATCTTCATCTTTATATAGCTAGTTTAGTATGTCCCTATCTTTGGCTTCTTTCTTAGTGGTGTTAGCTTTAATGAATTGTCCATCAAACTTTGTGATTGGCACAGTAGCTTGGGATGTGGAGGCTATTGTGATCTTTTGATTTGATAGGGTTGGCTGACCATGTGACCTTGGAGAAGGAGGTAAGGTAGAAAGGGATAGCGAATATTCGCCTACTCCTTTGTCTTTGAAATGTAGCTTGGTATCAAGATTCTTTGTCAATTCTTGCAGTTGGCCCTGTAGATTAGGAGAAAAAGAAATAAGAGCCTCCCTATTGTGTGGCACAAAGGTGTCTTGAGTTGCTTGAAGATTTGAACAAGTTTGGGTGCTATTGTAATCAGCTTGTATAGTTATTTCATGTCCATCATACAGAAACTTGATGCATTGATGATATGTTGATGGTACTGCTTGCATATCATGAATCCATGGGCGACCCAAAATATGTTATAGGAAAGATCATGATCTAGAACCTGACAAAATGTATTCTTCACAACAGGTCCCACTCTGATAGGTAGCATTATTAGTCCTTTAGAAGCTCTTTCTTCATCATCATATGCCTTGATAGTTATTTTCCTTCGTGGATCGATGGAGTTTTCTGATATTCCTAAGGCATGTATAAGCTTTAAGGTACAAATGTTTAAACCGGCTCCTCCATCTATCAAGACACGTCTGATTCGATGTTTATGGATCATGACTTCAAGATAAAGCGATGAATTATGCGGATGTGTCATGGAGGCATCATCTTTTTAAGAGAATGAAAGACAAGTGGGGGAAGACAAATGTCCCACCATGGCTTGAAATTTGTTTACATCCAAATCAGTGTCAACAGTTGTATTTACAAGAGCTTCTTCTAAAATATTCTTGTGTATGGGGGATATTTTGAGAAGTTCAAGGATGGAGATTTGAGCTGATGTTTTTCTCAATTGATCAACTAGATTATAATGATTTGGAGAAGGAATAGCTACCTTAGATGAACTACCTTTTAAAAAAACTTTTGCTTGTCCTCTCGTAGTCACATTAACCTGTTGATATTCTTGTTTTTCCTTGATTTTAATAACATTAACCCATTGATCATCTGCATAGATGTGGCAGATTATGTTGTCTTCAACATTATTTATGCCTTTCGCTTTGGTATTTGATGCTTCCCCCTTTTGATAGTTTGGTAAAGGATCTTTGAATGCTTGATGATCATCATTGGTATGATGTCCTTCAATTGTAATGGTGCAATTGTCAATTAAATCTTGTACTAGATTTCACAAGGCTTGACAGTTATTTGTTCTATGACCTTTACATTGATGATAATTGCAATAATGCAAGTCATTCCATGATGGTGGTTTGACTCGTGGCTCATAATCTCTTTATGGTGGTAAGGTGATGACCTTATTATCAAGAAGCTCCTTAAGAGCAGACTCAAGAGATTGACCCAACGTGGTAAAATTCAATCAATTTGAAAAGAATGGAGGTCTGGACGGATTTGATGTTTGGGTATTGCCAAGATTGTTATTGAAATTACCACGGTTATCCTTGGTATTTTGATTGTTCATGGTTTCTTGATTGGAGTTTTGTCCTTGTTGATTGTTGTTTCTTTGTTGATTGGTATTTCCTTGTTGATTGTTTCGTGGAGCACTTGATAGGTTGAAGATAGATGATCTTGTTCGTAAATTGTTTGCATCCACTATACCATCATTGACAACATTTTTATTTATGTTCCAAAACCTTGTTTTATCATTGTTGTTTTGGTTGGATGAACTTGGATTATCAAGTTTTATCACTCCTCTTTTGACCAAAGCCCCCTCAATGGTGATTGCATTCTCAATCAATTTTTCAAAGTTATGAGGACAATGAAGATTAAGCCTGTAGCTTAATTCTTGATCTAGGCTATTGATAAAGATATCCATCTTTTCCTTTTCAGGAATAGGACGGGAATATCATGCAAACAATCTTCTCCATCTTTGCAAAAACATAGTGAAGGATTCCACTACTTTTTGTTTCACTTTACAAAGATCAAGCATGGTTATCTCGTGTTGGCTGTTGTAAGCGTATTGTGATATAAACTGATTTATCAACTCCTCAAAAGTTTTGATGGGGGGAGTGATCTTAGAAAGCCACTCCATGGATTGTCCACCCAAACTTCGTGGAAACAATCGCATTAGGTAGGTATCTTCATAAGCGAATTCTAGACTCATATTTTGGAAATCTCTCACATGTTCAATGGGGTCAGTTTTTCCATTGTACCTATCAAATTTAGGTATTTCGCAATGTTTTGGAAAAGGGATCATTTGAAGAATCCTATCAAATGGATAAGGAGATATGTCATCCAAAACATATTTCTTTGTTGTGCCCCCTTGCATCTCCTTTATTTGCCCTTGTAATTCTTTTATTTGTTGAGTAAGGGCACTAAAATCATTAGGAGGAGTTTCAGGATTCTATTTAATCCCTTCTATATCAAAATTGGAAGGTAACTTAGCTCCTTGATTAGCTAATGAAAGAAAATATCTTTCTTTGTTTCGTTCTAAAATATTTTCCATAAGAGTATGGAATTGGGGATCTTGTTTTGCTTCTTGAACCTTTTCTTCTGTTAACTCTTCTATATGAAGTGCATTAGATCTTCTTTCTCACTATTATCACCCATTTTGCTTATGGTAGTTTCTCCTTCGTCTTTTTCCATGTGTTTTCGAGATCTCGTGACAACAGGCATAAGCTTTGTTCCAAATTCTACTAACTTTTGATCAAAAGAGTGAAATAGTGCAATTTGTGATAGATATGAAAGTCAGGATAGAATGAAGATTCTATGACTTGAAATATTTCTAGTCTTTCCCTAATTGAAAGGATGAAAATCCTATTGGCGGGAATGTAAGCAAAAGATCAAGAAAAGGATGATTTTGCACTTTATGAAGTTTGATCGTAGCTTCGTAAAAGATGGATTCTGTGATGAGTGCCTAATGTGATTGAGTTCTCTATTGCAGAAATTGAATTGGATGAGTAGAATATTCAATTGCAGGTTGGGGAATATAACAAAAATGAATGCACTGACTATGGTTGTGCCTTTGAGAAAGGGCTCTTCTTTGAAAGAAAGCTCGTGAGTATAATGGTTCTATAGCATAATCATCAGTGAAACCTCTAACACAGTCATGGTATCGATGGAGAAAGGTTCTATGTTTAAGTAAAACCTTTCGGCTTTGGTACAAGAATCGTCTTTTCTTCAATAGTTTCTTGTAGCTAAGTGATTTCTTCAATTTTTTGATTCATTTGAGAATGGATTTCTTAACAAAGGTTGTGGATTTCCAATCTCTTAACATGGGAGTAATCAAAGTGATTGTGAATTTTGGATGATCTTTACTGAATTAATGTATTGAAAACACATCAAGCAAATTGTAGAATAGTTGTGTTTAAGTCCTATACTAAACATTAAGTGTATGACCAAAATGTTGTTCAAAAATTGTTGTCACAGGTTTTACACATGATAGATAGATCAAACAGACTCACTCTTAGTACTCAAGTAGGTCATCATAATAATCAACAGCCCACATCTTAGAATTGCGTTGACTCACATAGCCATGTCACCCCCGAAAGGGCGCTCGTATTTTTTTCTTTTCCAGGTGTGTACTTAGAGTGACGGAAGTGGATACTGGATCCCTTGAGCAAACGGTCCTTGGCAGTTATATGGTGAGTGTCTTGGGGGTAGATTCTTCCCTCCCCTGCACTATAATTATTATGATGTTCAAAAACTGACAAGTTAGCCACTACACTAAGTTCGTAGTAAGGGTTTCCATTCAGTGTGGCAAATGATATACTCCCTCGAGAGACCTCCCTACCTTTAGAACAAAGGCTTTGGGGATGGTTATCAATGCACACTACCGTCAAAAGAGGGTTTCCCCATATTTGCTTTAAATTTTATAGTGGGGTGGAATAGCCTGGCTTTGGCTTGAAGCCACTTGAGTCGTTCCTCTTGGGTGAGTACTTTTTCCCACAAGAGCAGGCTCTCTAAAGGATGTAATCAAAACAATAAATTTGCATGAAATTGAAAAGGCAAGTTTGGTATTTTGATTGCCCAATTAAGGGGAGAGCATAGACCTATTGCCACAGACAAAGCAAACAAATGTTCTTTTTAAAACTCAAATCACAATTGATCTACTCTAAGTGAAGATATTGCTTCACAAAAGCAAATTGTTCAATTTTAATTGCAAGATCATTGTGTAGTGACTACCCTAGATTGATTTATTTTAAAATCCATGTCTATCTTAGGATTGATTCATTTTGATTAAGTGACTATCCTAGGATTGGTTCATTCCAATTAAGTTCCTACTGGCCGTGGTCGCGTCGGATCCATTCAAATCTCTACCTAATTTACAAATTACAATTTGCAGATTCTGTAAAAAAATGCGCTAAAACAGACTTAGAGGGCACTATAGAAAATAGCGTTGTGAAATTAGTAAAGGGCGCTATGAAATTGCTGACGGGCGCTGTGAAATTGATAACCGGCGTTGTGAAATGGTGAATCAGTGCTACAAAATGATGAACGGGCACTGCGAAATGGTAAACAGGCGTTGCGAAATGGTGAACGGGCGCTGTGAAATGGTGAATGGGCGCTGCGAAATGGTGAACGGGCGTTGTGAAATGGTGAATGGGCACTATGACAGTGTTAAAGAGCATTGTGAAATAGTGAACGGGCCCTGTGACAGTGTTAAAGAGCGTTGTGAAATAGTGAACGGGCCCTGAAACGTGTTTAATGCGTTGAATCACTCTTCTAGTCGTAACATATCAGAAAAATCTGCAAAAAGATGTTAAAATTTGGGGCAAATTCCCCATGATGGGCGCCAAAAATGTGTGTATGAAATGTTAGTATCAAAGTAAAACAATAAAAACACACCAATGCAACATTAAACTAAAGAAAGCTAAATAAAATATGAAATCAAAGAGAATTCAAACAAAGTTTCTTCAGAACCGTTCCATTGTTCTCTATCTCCAGTGATTCTCTTGAAGTTGTTGCTCTTAGATTATGTAAGCAAGGCTTCTCAGAATGGCAACTTTCCAAACGAGTATGCAAAGGGAGAATGCTTCTTTATCCTATATGCTGGTGGAGTGAAATACTAATACGGATATGCACAGGGGCTATGAATTATGCACAAGGGTTGTGAATTATGGATGCTATTGAAACTAAGCTATGAGGATGATTGGCCATGCTATGCTATGATTCTAAAAGCTATGGATGCTATGGATACTATAAGACTATGCTATTGCAATTTTGGTATAGTTTTCCTGTATGAGAGCTTCTATGTTTTTTAGAGACCCGGCAGTCCCTTTTATAGATTTTCATTGGCAAGAGTCTGGCTGGCAAAGATCAATGGCTGTGAGATTGTCTGGTAATTTTGAATGGTGAGAGATTGAGAGGTTGAGAGGAAGATGGAAGATGTTGGGAGGTTGGAGAGAAGAATGGAGGCTTGTCTTCAACCCACGGGAACAAGCTTGCATAGGAACAAAGAAATTAATTTTCTGTTTTGGAAGTTTGTTTCACAGTTGTTGAAGATAATCCAATATTAAATAAATAGATTTATTTAATTTCATGTGAATTTGATTTTTGATTTTAGGAGCATAGAAGATTTAATTAAATATTTTGGAATATTTAATTGTGCATGAACTTTAGAAGAATTAATTAAATATTTGGAATATTTAATTGTAAATAGACTTTTAGAAGAATTAATTAAATATTCAGAATATGGAATTGTGAATGGATTTTTGGAAGAGAAGAATATTTAATCTTTATTTGAATAAAATATTCAAGCCAAGATTATATGATAATTAATATAAATAAATCGTAATGTTTATTTATTTAATTAAGAAATGGATAAGAAAAATGATTAAATAAACTTATTTATTTAATCGAAATGAAAGAATGAACAATATAAATAAATTATTTAGATTTATTTATACGCAGATTGAATTTAGAGATTTAATTAAATATTAAAAATATTTAATTAATTACCAGACTATTGTGATGTGACCATTTTTAGGTGTATGCAGTTTGTATAGTCGTGTTTTGCCATGGACTCTTCATGGGGACGCATGACGCTTGAGCAATTGGCATTTTATCGCCTCAATCTTACATATTAAAATTGTGCTTTGGGAATCACGTCGAAAAATAAAGCTAAAGTATAGTTTATGTTTGGGGGAATATTTAGAAAAGGCAAAAATTTTTTGCTATTTTTGCAATTTTGTGATTGGCGGTTGTGATTTTCCCTGTGGTTTTGGCATTTGTAAATATTTTTAATAATAATTATTATTATTGTAGGGAGTTTTGCTATTAGAAATATTTTATGAGTTTGTTTGTATAGTCGTGTCTTGCCATGGACTCTCTGTGGGGATGTGTGGCGTCTTCAATAGTACATTTGTATTTACTATTTGTGTCCTCTCATTTATTGTGTGTATGCTAGAGTGCAACCCTCATCTGTGGGTTATGCCCTAAGTTTTAATTTTGTTTGCATTGTTTGGTCATATGCTTAGGATGTTTTATGAGTTTGGAATCTGTGTCTATTGGGAGGGTTTTCATCTACAGTGTTGGAAGCAAGAAAGGTGGCATCTATAAGTTACTCTATCTTTTACGCTTTGATTTCTTTGGTTTTGTCTACGAATTTGGAAATGAAAAATGAAGCATTTGTAAGTTCATATATCTTTTATAGTTTGGTTTTATAGTTCTTTGCATCTGTGCATTTTATGGTTATTTTTTGTTGAGCGTAGACATGCATTGCAACTACAATTGAGTTTGTTAAATGAAAATGAAAATTAGGTGTAAGTAAATGGAAAATGTTTGGGAATAAAATCATTAAATTTGTTTGTTGAAAGGGTTTATAGTGTTTAACATTGTCATTTTATAATGGTTTAAATATTTGCATTTTACGAGTGAGTGTTTATTGTTTGTTGTTGTTTGCATTTTCTATGTTTGTGTCTATTCTCCGCTATTCTTTTTATGGGTTGGTGTTTGTTTTTAAGTTATATAGTTAGTTGCATTTCAATTTATTGGATGAAGATGAGAACAGTTTGTGTTTTGAATATTTTTTGGTTCTGAAATTTTAATTTTGTTAACCAAAGTATTATTCATGTTATTTGCCCATTTCCTTAGGTTGTTTTTGTTAGTGTAAATATGGGTTAGCCTTTCTTGTCTGGTGGTTGCATTTATGGGTTGTTGTTTGTTGTCGAGTTAAATACTTGACACCGTGATTCGTTAAAGTGGATTTATTTGCTATCCATAGTTAAGAATGGAAGTAGCTAGGTGCACTTCAATTTATTGCGTGAAAATGAGAACGACCAAAGTGTTATTTGTGTTGTTCTCTCATTTGTTGAGGTTGTTTGACGAATTTTATTTATGGGTGCATGTATGCACTATAATTGCACTTAAACTTTTTAAATGGAAATGAAAATTGAGTGAGTAAATGGAAGATGTCTGGGTATAAAATCATTAAATCTATTTTTACTGAATGGGTTTATATCTATTGTATGGGGAGTGAAAGACGATGTCTTTGTAGGCTTGTATGTCTTTTACAGTGTCATTTTATAGTGGTTTACATATTTGTATTTTATGGGTCACTGTAGATTATTTGTTGTTGTTTGCATTTTGTGTGTTTATGTCTATTGTTCGCTATTTTTAATGGGTTGGTGTTTGCTCCCGAGTTAAATAGTTAGTTGCATTTCAATTTATCCGATGAAGATGGGAATAGTTCGTATTTTATATTTTTTGGGCTTTCAAGTTCTAATTTTGTTGAAGAAAGTATTATTTGTGTTCTTTGTTCATTTGCTCAGATTGTGTGTGTGAGTGTGAATATGGGTTAGGCTTTCTTGAAAAACTAGGGTTTGTGAAAGAGCTTTTATGGGTATTTTGTGTGTTTATGTCTATCCTTCGCTATTCTTTATAGGTTTGTGTTTGTTGCCGAGTTAAATAGTTAGTTGCATTTCGATTTATTGGATGACGATGAGAATAGTTCATGTTTTGAATACTTCTTGGATTTTAAGTTTTAATTCTATTGAGCAAAGTATTATTTGTGTTATTTGTCCATTGCCTGGGTTATTTTTGTAAGTGTAAATATGGGTTAACCTTTCTTGTCTAGTGGTTGGTTTAATGTGTTGCTATATGTTCTCGAGTTAAATACTTGACATTGTGATTTGTTAATGTGGATTTCTTTGCTATTCATGATTAAGAATGGAAGTACCTAGGTGCACTTCAATTTTTTGCGTGAAAATGAGAACTGTTCATATTTGAAATATTTCTTGGTCTTGAAGGTAAAATTTTGTCGACCAGAGTGTTATTTGAATTCTACTCTCATTTGTCGAAGTTGTTTGATGAAGTGTATTTATGGGTGCATGTATGCATTGCAATTGCACTTGAACTTTTTTTATGGAAATGAAAATTGGGTATGAGTAAATGGAAGATGTTTGGGTATATAATCATTAAATTGCAGGTCATGGAGGCGTCTTGTTCTCTACGTTGAAGTTCAGTTGTTGTGAACTAAAGGGTTTATTCTTGAGAGTATCTAGAACATCTACCAGAAGTTTCAAAGGTCCGCATATAGATTTGATCATGTTGTGGTATGAGAGTGTTTTTGTGGTCTTTGTCAATGTTCATGAGTGAAGTTTGTGTGATTCTAGAAATCTCAATTGCTGTGTATATTTCTCTATTGTTTCTTGATGTTTTTGGATGTCTCTAGATCGTGCTCTATCTTTGTAGTATTTCCACATTAATCAGTGTGCTCGTGGTAGAAGATCTTTTCTTGTGCATGCTCAATTTTTCATGTTCCTAGCTGACATGATGATGGTAGTGTGTTGTGGATCTTCGAGGTGAAATTATTTGAAGTCTTTTTGTGTTGGAGATATTAATTTGGGTCTCTACTATGTTATGGCTGACCTTGGTGGATTCACATTAAAAATTTATTTATAAATTTGGGTCAGCATTGCAAATAGGTTTTATTTTCCTGGCTGACTAAGTTGATGAAATCTCATGTAGTGGATATATAAGAGCAATTGCTTCATCGGTGCAGAGTGTGCTTCATGTGCTAGGTGTGCTCCTATGTGTGTATGTGTGAATATCATCTGATTATAGAGCAAAGTGTGAAGAAGATCGAGTGAAGTGTGAAGTAGTTTGTGAAGGAGTTTTTTGTACTTAATTGGAACTGTTATCAGGCTTGTGTAGAAGCTAATTTTTTCAGTTCATACCTCTGGATTTTAATCGTATTCTATATTGTTGGGCAATGAGCCCCTTTTGTAATTGAGCAATGAGCTTTGGGCAGTGTGTCTGAATGCATGTGCATTCCCCTTTATTTCATTATACTTTTAACAAGGTATAATCTTGTGGACTAACATCCACCATGGTTTTTCCCCTAATAGGGTTTCCACATAAAAAAATCTTGGTGTTCTTTGTCTCTCTGATGTGTTAATTATTTATGGTTAATTGCTTATTCATTAGATATAAGATTAAGTTAAGTTTGAAAAGTTTATTATTTTGTGATAACTAATTCACCCCCCCTCTCAGTTGTTTGTCCCTTGTTTTTCCAACAATTGGTATCAAAACAAGTTCATTTGAAGAAGTCTAAAAGCTTGAGGTGATCTGAGATGGCAACATTCAAGAAGGACAATCCAAGATTCGATGGAACTAACTACTCACTGTGGAAAGTCAGGATGCAATGTCACCTAAGGTGTATTGGTGAAGCCTACTGGAAGATTACAAAGGATCCATATGTTATTCCTCAAAATGGTCTCTCCATTGCTGATGAGATCAAAGATGTTGAAAACAATATCAGGGCTATTGAAGCTTTGGTGAGTGCTCTGACAGATTTGGAGATGGAAAATGTGGTAGGACTGCAGACAACTCATGAGATTTGGAAAAAGCTAGAAATGTTGTATGAAGGAGATGCACAGGTGAAGATGGCTAAGCTACATAGTTTAAAAGGCAAGTATGAGAATTTGAAGATGGGTGAAGATGAAAATATCACTTCTTTTATGCAAAGAGTAAATGAAATAGTGATGGGTATTAAATGTGTTGGTGGTTTCCTGGATGAGGATGAAATTGTAGCTAAGATACTCAGATCCTTTCCTCCCTCCTACAAAGTGAAGGCTCACACCATTGAAGAGCTCAGATCAGTAACAAAGATGTCAAGAGACACACTAGTTGGTAAGCTTGTTGCTTTTGAATTAAGTGAATTTGGTGAATTTGTTCCAAAAACTGAATCTGCATTCAAGGCTACTATATCCGGAAGTAACAATCAAAGATATGGTCTGGTAGAATGCTCTAGAAAGATATCCAAGTATGATGAAGAACTAAAACAACTCAAAGATAAAGAAAGAGAGGTAGAAGAATTGGAAGCACTGATTGTAAAGAAAGAAGGTAGAGGAAAAGGTAAATATGAAAGAGTGTTGCCTATTAAATGTTTTTCTTGTAGTAAAATAGGTCATTTTGCATCAAGATGTCTTGAAAGAGTTCCTATATCTAAGCCTAATAAGTCTAGATTCCAAAAGAAATATTACTTTGTTGAAGGAGTGGCTAATGATGAGTCTGATAAAGATAATGGAAATAAAGATGAATGGGTTTTCATTGCTACCGTTGAAAATAGTCATGTGGCTATTGAATCTACTAGAGATGAGAAAGCTCTTGCAGCCCAAGTTGAAGAAAGGGATGAGTGGGTTATTGATAGTGGATGCTCACATCATATGATTGGTGATAAAAACAAATTTGTAAGTCTAGAGAAGTATGATGGTGGTGTTGTAAGATTTGGAGACAACAATGCTGGTGTGATTCGTGGCGGAGGTTCTATTTGCCTTGGTGGTAAGGATAACACTAATGATGTTCTTTATGTTGAAGGCTTGAAGCACAATCTTTTGATTGTTGGATAGATGGTGGACAAAGGCTATGATCTAAAATTCAAAGATGGAAATGCAAGATACGTGGAAGTTCTGGCAATATGATTACTACAAGTAAATAGACAAAAGGTAATATTTTTCACCTGAATATTACTAGTGGGAGTTGTCTAATTGCTCAAGTAGATGAAAGTTCATTGTGGCATAGGAGGTTGTCATGTAAATTTTGATAACATTGTCAAAGTAAGTTCCACTCAAGCAGTAAGAGATCTACCTAAGTTAGTGAAGCCTGCTAACACAATTTGTAAGGAATGTTAGATGGGTAAATAGACTAGAGTCTCCTTCTGGAGCAAACAGTTTCATTCAAATTACTTGCTAGAACTGCTACATACTAACCTCTATGGTCCCTCCAGAGTCAGAAGTATTCATGGAGAAAGGTACTTTATGTTAATTATTGATAATTACTCTAGAATGATATGGGTTTCCTTCTTCAGAGAAAAATGTGAACCACTGGAAAAGTTCAAAAGTTTTAAGGCTATGGCAAAGAATGAGAAAGGTCTAAAACTCAAG
Organism: Sequoia sempervirens; assembly: GCA_007258455.2. Taxonomy (NCBI): domain Eukaryota; kingdom Viridiplantae; phylum Streptophyta; class Pinopsida; order Cupressales; family Cupressaceae; genus Sequoia; species Sequoia sempervirens. Next base: position 45,355 of record VDFB02034696.1, read on the forward strand.
TTTTTGAGATCTAACAGAGGTGGTGAGCTCACCTCTAGAGAGTTCAACTCTTTTTGTGAAGAACATGGAATTAGAAGACAGTTATTTGCTCCCTAAACCCCTCAACAAAATGGAGTTGCAGAAAGAAAGAATATAACAATTTTGGATGCTGCTAGAACAATGATGATAGAAGGAAATGTGCCCCGGATCTATTGGAGTGAAGCTATAAGCACTGATGTGTATACATTAAACTGGGTAAATGTTAATGGCAATTACAGTAAGACCCCTTTTGAGTTATGGTTTGGTTACAAGCCTATTATTAAATATTTCAAGATCTTTGGAAGCAAATGTTATATCAAGAGAGATGATGATATAGGAAAGTTTGATGAAAGAAGCGATGAAAGAATCTTTTTAGGTTACTCTAATAAAAGAAAGGCCTATTGATGCTATGACAAAAGACTGAGAAAGATGGTTGAGAGTGCAAATGTTAGAGTTGATGAGGATTCTGCTAAATCATCTAGATACTGTGGATATGATTCAGATGAAGACAATACAAACAAAGGGAAAAATGTTCAGACACCAAATCTACTTCAGATTATTCCATATGTTCTGGTAAAGCAACCTCAATTCGTTCTGGTAAATCAAGTAAGTGAGGAAGCACAAACAAGTGCAAGTGTAGAAGAAAGAACAAAAGAACTAGAAGTTCATGAAAATCCTAAAACTCCAAGGTATGTAAAGCTAAATCATTATGAAAGTCAAATTATAGGAGATAAGAATAAAGGAGTGTGAACTAGAAGAAAGATTGTAGAAGAGTATTGCCTAATTTCCAAGATTGAACCTAAAAATGTCACTAAAGTCTACCAAGATGAACACTGGATGGAAGCTATGAAGGAAGAGCTAACACAAATTGAAAAGAATAACACGTGGATAATGGTTCCCAAACCTAAAGACAAAAATGTGACTGGTACTAAATGGGTGTTTTGGAACAAGCTGAATGAACTAGGTGAAGTGGTCCGGAATAAAGCGAGACTAGTATGTAAAGGGTATTCTTAGATGGAAAGTGTTGATTTTGAAGAAACTTTTGCCCCTATTGCTAAAATTGAAGCTATTAGATTATTTCTTGCTTATGTTGCATACAAAAACTCTAAAGTCTATTAGATGGATGTGAAGTTGGCATTTCTGAATGGAGAACTAGAAGAAGTATACATTGAACAACCAGATGGATTTCAGTTAACTGACAAGGAAGATATGGTTTGCTGCTTGAAGAAAGCTCTCTATGGACTTAAGCAAGCCCCCAGAGCCTAGTATGCTAGATTGGACAAATACTTACTGAAGCTTGGATTCACTAAAGGTACTGCTGATAGCAACTTATATTTCAAATTGGATCATGATAAAGAGTTAATTATAGAAGTCTTTGTTGATGACATCATTTTTGGAGGAGATGGAAATCTATGTATGAAGTTTGTTGATGAGATGAAGGATGAGTTTGAGATGAGTATGATTGGAGAGATGTTCTTTCTAGGATTACAAATGACCTAGTTAAACAAGGGAATTTTCATATCTCGGTCCAAATATGTGAGAGAGCTACTAAAGAAATTTGGAATGGAAGAATCAAAGCTTGTTGGTACTCTCATGGTGACCAGATGTAAGCTAACACTAAATAATGATTCTCCTAAGGTGAATCAAACTAGATACAGGTCAATGATCGATGGATTGCTTTACTTAACCCAAACTAGACTGGATATTATGAATGTTGTATGTATGGTTGCTAGATTTTAGGTTGATCCAAAAGAATCACATGTGACTACTATCAAAAGAATCTTTAGATATCTGAAAGGAATAGTTGACTTTGGAATTTGGTATCCAAAGCATGATGATCTCACTTTGAGTGCATATACTGATGCTGATTGGGTTGGAGATGTAGATGATAGGAAAAGTACTAGTGGTGGTGCTTTCTTCCTAGGGAAGAAGCTAGTATCCTAGTTGAGCAATAAGTAGAATTCCATTTCTCTATCTACTGTTGAAGTAGAATATATTGTTGCTGCAAATAATTGTACTCAAGTAATATGGATGAAACAAATGTTGAAAGATATCAAGGTGATATATGAAGAGCCTATTGCCATATACTATGACAATTCAAGTGCAATAAATATTTCAAAGAATCTAGTGTTGCACTCTAAGACTAAACATATATCAATCAAGTTTCACTTCTTGAGGGAGAAAGTGAATGAGAAAGAAGTCAGATTGGAGTATGTACCTACCAAAGAATAGATTCCAGACATCTTTACTAAGCCATCGTTGAAGGATACTTTTGAGTATCTCAGAGGAATGCTAGGGGTAATTACCCCTCTAATAAGAACTAAGAGATGCATTTACTTGCATCAATCTGTGAAGCTACATTGTTATATTCTAATCCGAATTAATGTTTTTGTGGCTACTACTCAGGGGAAGTAGTCAGATGTGAAAATATGTGGTTTAGAGCGCGTATATGGAAAGGTCATGGTTACCTTTGCCATTGATGTCAAAGGGGGAGAAGTGCAATGTGAAAAATCTTTTTAATGTTCGAAGAGAAATTGAGGAGAAGAGTCGAAACCAAAGGGAAAGCAAGTGTGTTGGGTTGATGGTATTTTTCACATCATATGTTGTCATTAATGCCAAAGAGGGAGATTGTTGGATGTTGTGGGTGTGTTGTTGATATGTGGTTGTCATTGATGTCAAAACTATTAGCATTTGATGTATCAAAGGTTGTATATGTTGAGGATATTAAGAAATTTGTAAAAGAAAGTGTTTCAGGTTCCTAGTGAAACTATGTAGGTCATGGAGGTGTCTTGTTCTCTATGTTGAAGTTTAGCTACTGTGGACTAAAGGTTTTATTCTCGAGAGTATCTAGATCATCTACCGGAAGTTTCAGAGGTCTGTGTATAGATTTGATCATGTTCTGGTCTAACAGTGTTCCTAAGTGAAGTTTGCGTGATTCTGGAAATCTCAGTTGTAGATGTTTCTCTGTTGTTTCTTGGTGTTTTTGGTTGCCTCTAGATTGTGCTTTATATTTGTAGTACATCCACATTAATTAGTGTGCTCATGGTCGAAGATCTTTTCTTGCGCATGTTTGGTTTTTCATGTTCCTGGCTGACATGATGATGGTAGTGTGTTGTGGATCTTCGAGGTGAAATTAATTAAAGTCTTTTTGTGTTGGAGATATTAATTTGGGTCTCCACTATGTTGTGGTCGACCCTGGTGGATTCACATTAAAAATTTATTTGTAAATTTGGGTCGGCATTGCAAATATGTTTTATTTTCCTGGCCAACTAAGTTGTTGATGAAATCTCATGTAGCGGATATATAAGAGTGATTGCTTCATTGGTGAAAAGTGTGCTTCATGTGCTAGGCGTGCTCCTATGTGTGTATGTGTGAATACCATTTGATTGTATAGCAAAGTGTGAAGAAGATTGAGCAAAGTGTGAAGGAGTTTTATGTACTTAATTAGAACTATGATCAGGCTTGTACAAAAGCTAATTTTTCCAATTCATTCCCTCTGAATTTTAATCCTATTTTGTATTGTTGGGTAGTGAGCCCCTTCTATAATTGAGCAGTGAACTCTAGGCAGTGTGCTTGCATGCATGTGCATTCCCCTTTATTGATTTCATTATACTTTTAATAGGGTATAATCTTGTGGACTAACATCCACTATGGTTTTTCCCCTAACAGGGTTTCCACATAAAAAAATCTTGGCGTTCTCTGTCTCTCTGATGTGTTTATTGTTTATGGTTAATTGTTTATTCATTAGATCTGAGATTAAGTTAAGTAAAGTTTGAAAAGTTTATTATTTTGTGAAAACTGATTCACCCCCCTCTCACTTGTTTGTCCTTGTTTTGCCAACAATGTATATATAAAGTTGTGTATATACATGTATATATGTGTCTATATGTATGTGCATATGTACATATATAACTTTGCACACATACAGTTACATATGTGTATGTATATACAAATGTATATATATACATATATATTTACATTTTTTTGTACAAATGTTTATACATATATGTGTTTATGCACACACACACACACATATATATATGTATGTATACATATATGTACATACTTAAATGTATGCATGTATACGAAAGTGTCAATGCATATGTTATTATATATATACACACACACACGTGTCTGCATATAATCAGGTGTGTATATACACATATATGTCTATGTATATATATATGTATGTGTATCTATATATGTGGTTTTTGAAATAAAAAGGTTGTTGTTCATTTTAGATGCACTGCACAGTGTCTTTTCCAGTGGTTGTTGATTTTGTAGGGATCTACGCCAACTATTTATTGTTTGTCATCAATGCTCTGCTATACAACTTGACATATTGCTACAAGAAAGTGAGGAGGTATGGTTTGAACTAGTTTATGCATTCGTAAAAAACCATGGGTACAAAATAACGAGAGACAATACATGGATAGCCAAATGCATTGATCAAATATCTAGGTATTATTTCCATATTGTGGTTGATAAACATCATGTATTGTTTGTTAGATAAATTGCAATGTCATTTGTTTTAGAGATAATAAATAGTTGCAATTAATGCATTATAGTATACGTTTGTGACATTCTTTTTGCAACAATTTTCAAGCTAATCGTAGCTAAACAGAGTGAGAATGCACTCAATTGTGGAGCTATGACAACCTCTATTGTTCACAATGTAGAGATAGACATTCAAAAAGTGAAGTAGGATGTGAGTTAGATTTCAAATATTATATGTTGTATATTCATTTTGGACTATTCCTTGCATTGTTTGACATATAGAGATTAAGATTAAATCCATAATAGACAATGCAATGTCTTTTTCTAGTTTCACTCATGCAATTTTCTTATGTTGCTTATAGGATTGTTGGTTTTCAAGTCTAAATTTTGTTGAACAAAATATTGTTTGTGTTGTTTTCCCATTTGCTCGCATTGTTCATGTGATTTTAAATATGGGTTAGCCTTTCTTGTTCAGTCCTTTTGTTGAGTTCGATACTTAGCACCATCTTATCTATAAATACACACACACACACACATATATATACAAACATACATACATACATATATGTGTGTTTTTATACATGTGTGTATGTACATACATGCACACAAAGACACACAAAGACATACATACATGCAAGTATATATATAGGTTGTTGAAAATGGAGGTAATTATGTAGCTTTAAAACTTGTAAAACTATTATATTATAGATCTAATTAAGTGTTCTTTGTTACAATTTCTTTGTGGATGATTATTTGTTTAATTCATTTTACCATTTGTAGAAGTGGACAAAAGATTGTAGAAGGATGAGACCAGAAGAAAGAAGTTACACAACATATACCATAGAGAAACCCTTTTAGGCAAAAACTCCACCAAGAATCAATATATTATTTAATCTCAGAATAAGATTACAATAATTCCAATCCTTGCTTGAGATGCTTCTTTTGCCTTCAACAATTCTTCTTCACAACTCGCAGTTAAAATTTGATATCATAACTCTCTTCAACTTGCTTGAGATAAATAGGCAATAATCAACTTTGTAAACTCCAAAGAGTTACAATTACAAAGCTCAATCCCTATCTCACAAAAGGTGCACCTATCTCTTGCAAGTAGAGTTCTACCGTGAAGAACAATGCCAAAACATGAACTTCATCCATTTGGGTGTCCCAAACTGAAGTCACAACTGAACCTTGATTCCGTAGATATCTTCAAAGTTTATCCTCAAAGTAGGCGCCCAAGAATGGGCCCACTTAACTTAGCCTTCTGAAATGTCTTAGCATGCAAAAGAGTTAACTCCGAGAAGCCAACTTGGGCGCCTAAGGTGGGTCCAAGTCATTCTCTGTTAACTGAAACATATCTCTCCACCATTCATGCAATAATGGTCATCCCCTATTAACTGAAGGTAGTCACATGTTATCTGTCATGCAACTCAAGTCATTAGTCATGCATTCCAAGTTAAGTGAAGTCAACTAGCATTCAACTAAAACTAATTGAAGATAACTGAACTATAACTAAACTAAACTAAATTGAACTAAACTAAACTAAACTGATTATTAATTGAACTGAACTTCATGCATGTAAACATCAATCTCTAACTCATAGGATCTTTACATGCATTCAAAAGTGTTATCTTTTACTCCAAACAATTAACTTAACTTAAGGTGAGTGCCACCTTCCATGTGGGCACCCCATGTCCTCTTATTATTTAGGAACTCATCTTGGATGCCCTCACATGCTTCTATCATTTAGAATTAATTACAAATGTCAATTAACATGATTATTTCATTCAAAATTAGTCTCTTTCTAATCCTAGTGTTTGAGAACACTTTCCAAGGACTTAGGAGATACATGAAATAAATAATATTTAGGATTGCAATTAAATGTCATCCTATTTCCATCATAGGTATGCATATATATATGTATGCATGTATATATTTCTATGTATACATATATATGTGTATATATGTATGTATGTGTGTGCTCTGCATTTTGCATTAACTGGGATCTATTTTTTTGTTTGTTTTGAATAGATGCAAGTGCAGTTGTCATAAATGCATAATGTTGCCAAGACCTGGGGCTGCAATGGTGTCAAATTTAATGATTTTATACCAAGATATATCCAATTGCTTTGACCTAATTTTCATTGCTATTTAATAGATTCAAGTGCAGTTGTAATGTGATGCCTGTGTACACAAAATGCAAACAACAAAAAACAATAGACATAACCCATAAAATACAAGTGTAAAAAACTACAAAATGACACATACATATATGTGCATGTGTAGATATGTATATATAAAGCTATGTGTATATACATGTATACATGTTTCTATATGTATGTGCATATGCACATATATAACTCTAGACACATACAGTTGCATATGTGTATGTATATACGAATGTGTATACATATGTATATACGAATGTATATACATACATATATATGTGTATGCATATACATGTATGTATGTAAACATATATGTACATATTTAAATGTATGCATGTATATGTATGTGTCAATGCATATGTTTTTACATATATGTATGTCTTGATATGCGTGTGTATATACATATATATGTCTATGTGTGTGTGTGTGTGTGTGTGTGTGTATGTGGTTTTTGAAACAAAAAGGTTGTTGTTCATTGAAGATGCATTGCATAGTGTCTTTTCTAGTGGTTATTGATTTTGTAGGGATCTATGCCAACTGTTTATTGTTTGTCATCAATGCTCTGTTATGCAACTTGACATACTACTGCAAGAGTGTGAGGAGGTATGGTCTGAACCAGTTTATGCATTCACAAAAAACCATCTAGGTACAAAAGAATGAGAAACAATACATGGACAACCAAATGCATTGATCAAATATGTAGGTATTATTTTCATATTGTGATTGATAAAATCATACATTATTTGTTAGGTGAATTGCAATGTCATTTGTTTTAGAGACAACAAATAGTTGTAATTAATGCACTATAGTATATGTTTGTGACCTTTTTTGGAATAGTTTTGAAGCTAATCATAGCTAAACAGAGTGAGAATGCACTCGAACGTGGAGCTATGACAACCTTTGTTGTTCACAATGTAGAGATAGACATTCGAAAAGTGAAGTAGGATGTGAGTTAGATTTCAAATAGTCTGTCTTATATATTCATTTTGGATTGTTCCTTGCATTATGTGGCGTATAGAGATTAAGATTAAATCCACAATAAACAGTGCAGTGTCTTTTTCTGTTTCACTCATGCAATTTTCTTATGATTTTTATAGGATTATGGATATGGTCTTACAAAGCTATTGTCTGTCTAACAAGACTTTGCAGTTTGTTTGAATGCACCGATGCGGTATTAGAATATACTCCACCTTTATTTTTAGTTTGCATTTCAGAGACTGAATAAGATTCTTATTTATTACGTGTTATGCACATGTCCTTTTTAGATCTTCTCTCATGTAGTTGATATCCTTCATGCTAATTGCAGAAGTCACTCTTCAAAATTATACTCCAATTTTGTTTGGCTTCCGATAATTAGCTACCATCTGTTGTTGTTCTGGTGGTCAAAGTTGTGGCAATGTTGTTGCTATTGCTTCTTCAAATGTTGGGAACGTGCTCTCAACAAAGGTAGCTAGAATCACAAAATCAAAATGCTATTTGTTTAAAGTGATTTTTGATCTTTCTAGCTACATCTCTTCACTGTCTTGAAACAATAAGCTATTGCTTCTATTATAAAGGCACCTATCAACCTTAAGAGTAAATAAAATCTATACAATCATGCATGACAATTTCCAACTAGGCAACACAACTACTAGTAACAATACAACTTATCCTCCAAACATATTGACAGTGATTTCTTGAACATGTGTATAATGCTTATGGATAAAGGCATGGACAAGTCAGTGCAAATATCTTGAATAGGTGGACATGTTTGGATAACTATTGATGTTTCATGGATATACAATTAACTTGGATTGGATGGAGACTTTGAAAAAAACCAAGTGGGACTATATTTTGGTAGAATAATTTCATGGAATGTAGGATAAATTTAAGTTTCATTTTTTTTTTCCACATTCTTGTCATTTGTTACTATTTGTTGTTTATGTTGACTAGGGTTTCTAACAAAATCTCTCAGTTCATACAAACACATTACTATATTTCCAATAGCGAAAATTCTCATCCTCGTCTAATTGATTGAAATGCAGCTAGCATTCATGGCATTGCATGTTTGTGGAATATTATAGAATTTATGCTAGGAGCTTTGAAATTTTCCTAGATCTTTTTTTTTATGAGACTGAGCTGCAGTTGGCATGCTACTGTGGCAGACAATAGACTAGTTGCATCATGGATGATGCACAACAGAGAACTAAACATTTATAGAGTAAATAGAAGAAAAAAGCCAATAGCGATGTAAAGTATATAACAAGTTTCAGACTCAAGAGAAGTAGATTTTAGTCTCATCAAACAATCAGAGCAATTGATTAGACAATGTAGAAAAGACAATGTAAAGGATATGTGAGATTACAAATGTCTACCTTTTTAACAAGTTTTATTGTTAAGGAATACTTTGTCAACATGATTAGACAATGCAGGTAATGCTTTGCTCAATAGTCTTTGAATCTGGTGGAAGGATCAATTGATACCAGTTGCATTTCAATCCAATTGCAATGAGTGAGAATTAGTGACTAGGAAGTGGTAAAAGTCCATGTCAAAACAACACACATTGAATTATTGTACCTACGTAGGCTTTATACTTAACTAAAGTTAGAAAAAAAAATATTGATGAGTTATATTGTTACGTGTTTAAGTCAAGAACAAAAACTAGGTGACAAAAATAGTCAAGAATTGTGAAGAATAGACATCAACAGACAAAATACAACCAACAATAAACAATACGTATAGAGTCATAAAATGGAAAGATGTAAAAAATTTATAGATTGACACTGTAAAAGACATACAGAGTTACAAATGCTTTGTCTTTGCCTATCCATTTAATAGACATAAATCCTTTGCACATATACAGATTTAATGATTTCATATGTAGACATTTTTCAATTACTTGGAACTAATTTTGAGTCTCATTCCATACATGTATTTACCATGCTCAGCACAGAAGATGGCACTAGTGAATTATGGTATTAAGTCTTCTAGTAAAGAACAAAATTTGAACCATAAAAGCATTCAAAGGTAGGAAAGAATAAAGAATAAGCCACAGGGTGCAAACATCAGGAAACAATAGACATTGACATATAAAACACAGAGATGTAACAAACTATAGAACGACATTGTAAAAGATATAGGAACTTACAAGTGGCTCATTTTTTGGTTCTAATACAATAGACATAAACCCTTTCAACGGGCACAAATTTTATTGTCTGAATTTTTATGTATAGGTTGACGATTGTTTAATCTTTGTTGCTCCCTACCAATCAGTGTTCTTATGGATGAATCTCTGTTTTAGAAACCTTGTGATTTGTTTCTAATATTTTGGCATTTGTTTCATGTTTCTATAATTCATATCTATTGTGTGTTCATGAAAAAAGTGATAGACATTAAAGGATGTCTACTTGTTCAAGATATATCTGATTTGCCATCGATCTAAGCAAATGAAAAAACAACACAAATAATAGTTTGTTTGACATATTTAAAACTTTAGACCATAAGTCATTAATAATGGGTACACTTCAGTCTACTCACAATAAATGAGAGCTCGCAAATAGTAAATGCAAATGTAGTGCTAAAGATGTCACGTGTCCCCATGATGATTACATGGCAAGACACGACTATACCAACAAACTCATGAAATATTTCCAATAGCAAAGCTTCCTACAATAATAATTATTATTATTAGTGGCATGTGTGTAATTGTGATAGGTTTATAACCTTCTAATGTTTTTTACTATATATATGTTTTCATTGCATATGTCTTTGTACATAAGTGGCATTGTTTATAGTATTTGACATGCTTGCTCTAGAACTACTGCTACTATTGAGCATTGGAAATTGGAATACATGGTTATACAAATTTCCTATTTATTATTAAGGTTGATAGGTCCTTTGTTTTTTTTAGGTGGCAACTGTGATTGTGACCATTGGTTGCATATGTGAGAGTATAAGAGATTAGGTGCACCTAATATGCTATGGCATAAATTTGTAAGTTTTGTTTCTTTTTTATGCCTAGTTTATATATTTGTGTACTATTCCACTTGCACTTGAAAAATATTCTATTTAAATTTGAGATGTCTACTAAATTGCAATTATATCCATGTCCAAGGTTTGTTTTCCTTGTGCTCTTCTTTGCAATTGTTGAATTATTGTTATGTTCGACCTTTATATTGTTCTTATGCTCTTGAACAATGATTTTCCTCCACATTGATGAATAGGTATTGAAATGAATATTTTATTCATATTTGTAGTTATACATATTAGTACTTGATTATCTATGTGCAAGTGTTTGTAATGGGCTTTGTTTTGTTACAAGAATCAAATGCTAAAAAAGAAGAAACACTTGTGAAGATCATGTTCGTGATCAGGAAGAAGATAGTATACATACTAGCTAGCTTCATAGAACTGCCAAACTCCCTAGCTATCCATGTACAAATTTTGGCCATTGTTGTTCTGTTCCAACTAGTAGTGACCAACCATCAATAGAGCTATGTTGGAAAACTAGTCCTGCATTTTAAGTCATGCAAAGAAAAAGTTGCATTTTTTTTTAAATAATTAAATTGCAAAAAATGATAAAGCATAGTTGCGAGCATTCTAAGACTAGCACTCCTTAGGACTTGAGAGCATAGAGTTTTCTTCCATATTGCATTTTGCAATGTCCTTTCTCATAGCAGACACACACGACATAGTATTATTTTGTCCTTCTATCTTGTGCATTTTGCATTGGCCTTTTCAACCTAAGAAAAAGAGCATAGAAATTCTCCTGCATGGCAAAGCTTTGGGTATTTATAGATTCATAGTCTAAAGCTTTCTTTCAAGCCGGAAGATTGCATTTGCACTTATACATGTATGTCAACATATGTCTATTATATATATATTAATATTGTTAGTATATATATATATATATATATATACCTAAATTACCATATATCTTATGGAATGCTACTCTGATAAATGGAGTTACAAAAACTTTTAGCCGGTGTTAATTGAGACTTAATTGTTTCTTTTGGTTTTGGCGATTGTTTCTTTCTTGCGAGACAGAGAATTATTATTCTGCCGGAATTCATTTTGTTCCTTCCCATAGTGTGCACTATATGTCTCTTTGTTCTTGTTATATATCATCACAATTTGAATTGTTGTTGATTTGTATTGATGTATCCTATTATTTCTATTTTTGCAGTTCTCGGATGTTGATGTAACATGCCTTCGGCAGGTATTTGACTACCACAAATTGATCTTAAAATTTGTTTGTTGCATTCTACCTTGCTTGCCATGTAGTTGCCATTGAACCCTATAGGTGGGAGCTCTATATTGCACCTACTTGCGGTGAGTATTTACTTGTTCATTTTTCATTATGTATGTATTTTGATAAACCCGACGTGAACACATTTCTTCAAATAATTACTTTAATAACAATTGTCAATACAATTAGTTTTTTACGTATTCGACATGAATTTTGCGCATATGGTTTCAAATAATTGTGTGAAGATACAAAACTATCCACGAACCAATCATAGTAAGGAAACCTACAAACCAATTGCCGTGCATCTTATACATCTATTAATGAAGGTTGCCCATTTGATACGATACGTATTACCGTACATGACCTCTACATCCATGACTATCACAATGGTTTGTCGATCATTTTAAAACTGTTTTCATAATTGTTGTCCTATAGCTTTAAATGTTAATGAGCTTGATTTGCACCCAAAAATGCTAATCAGTTTGCATAACGTACATGAGAAAAACACGTACCTTTGAAGAATGAGGTTGTCACCAACATAAATCAATAACAATGGTGAGATTGGGCTATGGGGTGGCACATTTTTTCTAAAATGGTTGGCATATTGGCTAGACATTCCAATACACATTTGGTCTTTGACGCACAAAATAATGTATTTTCATTTCAATGAGCATGCAACTAATCTTGCAGTATTGATTCTTTTACATGACATAACTCTTGTTATTGGCCACTATGAGCCTATATTCTCATGACTAAACACATACTTTGCATCAAAAAATGGCCAGCCACATTTACAAATGGCAGACTACAATATCAACAACATTTGGCACACAATAGGAAATGTGTTTGAAACAATTGGGCTTTCTAGGGTGCCCACATTTCGTAGTGCATGTGGAGAAAGCATGTTTGTTGCCATAGCTTTTTTGCTTCTTGAAAAATTTCATCCAATTTCTTTACGATTATTTATGGCACAGTCATTGGCCAATGCATTGACAATTCAGAACAAATATCCAATTGCTTGTTTTGAAGGTTTTGCTCAAGGTAGTCTAGACAACAATAATCGTCTACTACATTTACAGTCATTGGTTTCCAGAATTGGTGTGCCATATGTAAAAAGATAGCTTGAAGGAACTGAATCTTGTGCGCTATGGCTATCGCATATTTTTGATTAAAAAATACACATGTGGCAATTATCTCCATTGCCCGAGTGGAAAACATACTCTAATTCAATGACCCCAAAAAGAAATATGAACTTAGATTATTTTTGAATTAGCTCAAGTCATTGTCACTATGAACCACTTCAAGAAAAATAACAATTCACACACACCATCCCTATAAACGATCCAATTTTTGCTTAAGATATGTCAAGTTTTGTTGTATCGAAGACAATGAACAATGTGAATAGTTCTTGTAAAAAACAAACAATTGCAACAAGACACACAATTGCTACAACAAAGCTCAAAATGTATAAGACATTACACTCCTTGAAAGCGCAAATGCGCAATGTACAACCGGCCAATGCAAATGCTTCACAATACAACACTACAAATAGCAAAATTCAATACTATGACTCTATTAAAAATACAGGACAACGAAAATCACTACACACTTTGAAGAGGCAAATACAAAGTGGGCAACAGGATTGTGCTTTGCCCTTGCAAAAAAAGACATAAAAACCATATAGATTTTTAATGTTGCAAAAGGAAAATGGCACTAATTAGCAAAAAAAAGCAAAAAATGTTCATAGCAAAAACAACACAGTCCAAAAATCTATTAACTCATGCTTGCAAATGATAAATGACACTCCCAAACAATCATGCATTTTCTTTGGATTTTGATTAGACATGTTGTATTTCCATCGTAACATCTATAAAGTTGACAATGCACTCGTAGACGCATTTTCTTTGGCTTTTGATCATACATATGAAAAGAAGATGGAGATAGGCCAGTCCATTTGCAAACAATGTGTGAAATCCACATTAGACAGAAAAATTCCACATTTTTCTACACCTTCAAGAATAAGATGAAATGCACAAATAGATGTTGTCCATTGTTTGACTAGTCTTGAAGAAAGACTTGTGTCTTTGTGCATAGCTTTTGTACAAATTATGCAATTGGGATATAAACGGGTACAATATGGCTTGCTCGGGACAATTAACAATGTTCTTGTAGACTTTGATAGAGTGCAACAAGCCTTGCCTAGGCAAGTGGATGAAGCCACAATAGTAGCGGTTAGGCTAAAGCGAAAGCTAGAATATGATAATGCATATGCACAAGGAAATGTTAGACCTACCATGGTTATGAATGCTTTGATCGCTCTATCCAAAACATCACTATACAAAAAAGAGAACATCTCTATAAATAAAGAATGGCATGAATTGCTGACAAAAAAGACAACATCAATAGAGACAAGTACATAAACAGAACAAGCTATGGAAGATGGCACATCTAAAGATGATGAGGATGAGGATCCAATAGTTGAATAAGTGATACATTGGTTTAATGAAGCACAATTGGTCAAAGACCTTGACACAACAATAATTGAAATTGCACCATCAGAAGGGTTCAAACCTCTTGGTATTTTCCAAGACATGTATGTAGAGGAAATGAATTTCCCGACTTTGTTCTATGGTTCAACATGCCCAACTGACAGAACTAGAAATTTGACATACCAAAAAATTGAAATATGGGAGCTCATGCATAAAGACAATGGCTTTACACAACAAATTACAAACATTTTTTTCAAGGCTATAAAAATTATTATTCGCCAAGTGTCCTTGCTAGCATGGGTTTGCATACAGAAGGCTAAATTGAAAGGTGGGAAATTGTTTGCAAAAGACGTATGCAATCCAATAAAACTTGAAAAGATATTATGATCCCCATTGGGATATAGAACATTAAAAATCATTAGAACCTCTCTTGATTATTTGGAAAACACAAAAAAAAACATATTTGCAATGATAAGACAATTGGGACCTCCAACCTTCTTTGTGACGTTAACAAGTGATAAGCATTTTTGGGAGCCATTGTACAAAGCTTTGCATGAAATATGTGCTGTGAAAGAATCTAAATGTAATGAAACCATAGAAGAAAAAGACTTGGATTTCAAAATAAGGAAAAATCCTATGCTTTGTAGTCGCTATTTCAATCACAGAGTCAATGCATTCTATAAATTGATGCTAAAAAACCATGAGCTATTTAGACAAGTCACTAACTATTTTTTGTTACAGAATTCCAAAATCGAGGCAATGAACATGTTTATTTCCTACTATGGATAAAATACGCACCTGCATATGGAAAATGCTCAAATTCTAAAATAGAAAGCTTTGTGGAAAAGTATATTCCATGTGACTCGCTTTTGCTTGATAAAAATCTTGTCAAAATGCAAATGCACCATCACACAAAGAGCTGCAAGAGATCCAAAAATTCAAATTATAGATTTAGCTTCCCTTTGTCTCCGATGAGAAGAACAATTGTTTTGGAACCACTCCCATTGCCTGATGCCACAATGAGGGTAAAAGCAATTTTTTTTTTAAACAATTGGCAAATAAACATTACACAAAGGAATTTTCATTTGAAAATTTCTTGCATGAATTGGAAATGAATGAAATTGACTACATTACAATGCTCCAATCGACATTGACATGCAAAATTGTCATGCTAAAAAGAGACCCATCTAACATTTGGATGAATGCATTTGCAAAGAAAGTGCCCAACCTATGGT
Source organism: Sequoia sempervirens (assembly GCA_007258455.2). Lineage (NCBI taxonomy): Eukaryota > Viridiplantae > Streptophyta > Pinopsida > Cupressales > Cupressaceae > Sequoia > Sequoia sempervirens. Next base: position 60,986 of record VDFB02034696.1, read on the forward strand.
ATGCAAATATAGATACACAATTTATTTTGGATGCATATGTTGTTGCATCTTATTGTAGCTCATATATGACAAAACAAGATAGAACATTGTCTCTTGCATTTTGGAAACTGAGATGCGAATGCACAACTGCATACAATGGAAAAGTGCAATTTATACGCAAACTAGGCAATGCTTTGCTTAACTATCAACAAATGTCTAGTTGTCAAGCCGTTCATATTATTCTATCATTGCCATTGCACAAATGTTCAAGGAATATTGTTTTCATCAATTCATCACCAATGGAAAGGAAAGTCTACATGTTAAAAAGCCCCAAGCTATTGGAAAAAGAGTGAGATGATTATGAAAATATCATGTGTGCATCTATAATAGAAAATTACATGCAATGGCCTAAAGCTCTAGATAATATGTCTTTGGCTGAATACGCCACTTTTTACTATAGAAAAGTGGGGAAAATGAAAAGAAGAGAAACACCACATATCATATGCTATGTAAGATACAATCCACACATTGATCCTAAAAATTATTGCAGAGAAAAACTTATGTTATATGTTCCTTTCAGATGTACTGAACAAATTCTTCTAGCTGGATATGAAACATGGAGTGCAACATTCAACGCAAACAAAGTGCAAATTGCAAATATTGAAAAGATGTTCATCACATAAATCATTCCTAAATGGGGTGACATAGATGAAGCTTCCACAAAGGCTGAAAATGATCACCTCCCAGCAATTGACATTGCAGATGTGCTTGATGCAAATATAGAGGAAAATGAGATGCAAAAATATGACATCATGAATGACTTAAAGCATATCAGGAATACAAAGCTTAGAGATTCTATTAGCAAAAAACTATTTTTAGAAACCACACACCCACTTCTTTTAAGCAATGAAGAATACTACAAACTACACTACAAACTACAAAGGCAATTGAACAAAGAACAACAATCAATAGTAAAGGGCGTACTAATAACAAAAAGGCTTACTCCAAAAAAAGCATTGTACCTTTGCTACAAAAAGGCTTGCTACCCCTAGAGTCAAACACAATCGATGCCCTCACCAAATGCAAATACTTCTTATTGATATAGTTTCGTTGATCGGTTCGAAAATGCTTCACAACATTAACAAAAGACTTTTCCAAATCAAGCACACACCAACAACACCTTTTGGAAACATAGATATCATTTTCTGTGGTGATTTTTACCAGGGACAACCTGTGTGTGATACTTGGATATTTGAAGGTCCAATAATGGATAAAGAAAAAATGCCATACACCTTTTGGATGGACAATGTCAAATGCTTTGAGCTACATAGTGTAATCAGACAAACAAATGAACATTTCATTTCTATACTTAATCGTGCTAGAACTAGACAACAAACAATCAGGTACATCTAGTTTTTGAATACAATGTGCTATAAAGCACCTCTGAATGATCCACGATTTCCATATTTATTTCACAGAAATACAACAGTCGAAATGCACAACAAAAAAATGCTAGACAATTTACCAACAAAGCTTTGTTTTCTAGATGCAATTGATAACACTGAATGTTAACCTCCAAAATCATTGTTGCCTGCTACGATTCCGTAGAATCAAACATTTTGGTTGAATTGATTGCTTCCAACATCAATACAGAGGATGGACTGGTCAATGGTGCATATGGGATTTTCAAATTGTATACAACCATGCAATAAGACATTGTTTGGTGCAATTCAATGATTCAACTGTTGGAAAATTGCGTTGAAAAAAGATGCAAAATCTATACATAGATTCTATTATGTCTTCTTGGACACCCATAATGAGAATCATTAGAAAAGTCCAAATAGGTACAAAAATAGTGACCAGAGCACAATTTCCTTTGCAACTTGCATGTGCACAAACTATCCATAGAGCACATGGTTTGGCAATGGACGCAATTGCTTTTGACCCATGTAAAGTCTATCAACATGGCCTTGTGTATACTACTTTGTCGCATGTAAGAAACATTGAATCATTGTATCTGATGCATAAACTACAAGAACAAAACTTTAGAGTGTCAAAAAAAGTAAATATCGAAATGCAACACCTAGTGGCATTTGCACAATGGAAGGTGCAACACAACCTTTTATCTGTCTCTCTAGACCATTTTGGCATATACTCTTTTAACACACATGGATTTGCACTACATGCCCAAGAAATAGCACATGACCATGATTTGCTACAAGCAACTATCCTTTGCTTCCAAGAGATGAAACATAGTTTGCTATATATAGCATAGTTTGCTATATATAGCAAGTGGCATTCATGGGCTACTAACATGCTCAAGGAAAATAGTTTTGGTGCAAGACTTTCTAAACTTTTCAAAAAAATATCTAGAATCAATAACCATTGACCTATTGCACATGCATATTGCTATGCACATCATAAATATGTATGCAAGACCAAACACACCGGTTCATGATCTTCTCGATTTTTTACAGACTGCTCTAACCTCACTACTGGCTAATTTGAAATTGATAATTGTCGAAGACTTCAACTTTGACATGTTACAATCTATAAGATCAAAAGTGCTTATGCTTGAATTTATGGAACAATGCAAATCATTGCTGGTTATTGACAAACCAACAACACATTTAGGCACTTTGTTGGATCACTTTTGGATACAAAGTACCGAAATTGACACTATCAAGTTCAGAGTGCTAGATACATATTGGTCAAACCATTTTGTAATATCCCTTTAGTTCTAGTGATTAGGCTAACCTTGCAACTGCAGTTGTCTTGAATTACCATCCTTTATGCATTGTTCTATTATCGGTGGTCCACACTACTATACACAATCAACAACAAACTTATGTAGATGCAAAAGAATAGTTGCATTAGTCTTTGTTCATATAGTCCATGTCTCTACACAAGTTAATTTCTTGTCCATACCTCTGCCCATGCAAATCTTTGATTTTCCAATGTCCCTAGTCTAGACCATCAGTAATGCTCTTCCAAATCATTGATATGGTTATGCATTTGTGACTCAGAATATGTTTGTTCTAAAAAAAATTTGTTCTCGCACATAGTATTGCTAGGGATTTCCATAACACATGATTCTTTACTAGGAAAAAATTACAAAAGTAATTCTTTTTCAGATTGTACAACCACCATCAACCACATCCTCATAGTATTTACTTAACAGACATGAACCTTTTGGGTGAGTGTTGGGTTTTGCTTGTTATTTGTTGGAGTATTGATAGGTAGCGAGTGATCCAGCCTGGTTCCCTCACAGTCTGCTCATGTAGCTGTGGGCACATGAAAATGTCACAAGCCTTCGTCATTTTTTCTTCATCCTGAGTCCTTAGATAATTGAATAATTTTTAGTTGCTCAATTGTGTTTGATTCATATTCCTCTATTAATTAAATAGTACTTGGCAATTATTTGGTAATTCACCTAATATTTGTTATTCTATCACGTAGATTTAAATAAATAATTGCATCACTAATTTCCTCCTCTTCTTTAATGGTTAAATATAAATTATTATTTATTTGTTATTTTGTCATCTTTCATCTATGGTTAAATGTGATATACATTGGTATTTATCTATTCAAATGGTCTTTAATTCTTCTTAGTTAAATAATTATTAAAATGTTAACTGTCCCATTACCTCACCTCTCCTAATTAAATGGTTAATCCTAAATTCAATTATTTTAAAGGTCTAATTCCATCTCTCCATTTTAATTAAGGTGTGAACATTAAATGTTTCCTCATTTTCTCCTGTCGTAATTTGAATAAATTATTTATTTTCCACTGTCCATTTTTCAACATTTGAATAAATAATTTAAAATAAATTATTTATGCACCATAGTCAAGATACCACGTAAATCCCTGTCATAACATTCATTTCCTGTCATAGCTTTCATGTCCCTGCATGTCCTTGCATGCCTATCCTAGCCTGCATGTCTGTCATGGCCTACATGTCTTTGCATGTCTTCTTGTCATGATTCCTCCAAGAATAGCATATTCTTGGTGCATCAATTCTAGACCATTGATCTTGGCATCTTTTCTGAGACTTAATCTCAACCATCCATTTCGTAACATCCCTCTCATGAATTACCATCCATTGATCTTGGAATCTTTCTAGAAGATTAATCTCAACCGTCCATTCGAATTGTTGTCTATAAAAGCAACCTTTCTTCTCCATTTTCAGCTTAACAGCTATTCTTCTCCAACTTTCTACTTATCATTTGCAGGTATTTGCACAAGTCACACTACAAATCTGAGGGCATATTTGCAAAAGGAGAAATAGGAGAGCAAGAGAAGTGATTCAAGTTCAAGCATGGGGAGTATTTTAATTTAATGTTTTATTTTCCTTATGCTTACTTTGTTTTCTCTTGTTTGGATGTGGTTTAATAGTTTAGGAGTGTTGGCTGTCACTTTACCTATTCTATTTGATCTAACCTCATCTCACATTAACTATATTAATTTCAGGTCTCTCTACCATTCATAAAACATTAGTATAAATCATACAGTTGCATCTATCTTCCATGCTTCTAATACTACAAATTTTTGGATGACTATTGTAAAACAGGTTTGGTTTTATGCAAAATATTGACAAAAATAGCACATGATATATTTTTTAATTATAGAGATACTGTAAAATCCAAAAAAGTTATGCATCACAACAACGCATTTTATTAGAGGCTTGGAAATAATTTTCTTACACATAAAATTTATAAATTGCAAATTGCAGATTGGAAATATTGTGCTATTTCATAGAACATAGAGCTCATAATTTTCCACCTTTTAACACATCATTCAAAACATCTAGAAATAGGTAAGCCCTACACATTTTGCAAGAACAAATTTCAAAACCATATCAAATTTCATTAATGTCTTCCTTTCAATTTATGTTGTTACATGCTTGATAGAAAAATATCATTTCATATATTTGCAGAGGCACTTAGAAAACACGGTCCAATTCTCTTGCAAAATAGAAGATGGCTTAGGCAATTGAGAAACAAGATGAAAAAAGGAAAGTATCTTATTCTATTTGTTTCACAATTGATTTTGCATTTTATATGTTTAATTAAAAAATTACTTTCAGTTATTGTTCATATCGCAACATGCAAATTCAAAACAACAACTGCAGAGCCTTCAATCATCTTCGATATATGCACAAAGCAAACAAATTTGGCATTTGAAGGTGAAGTTTTGGTTGTTTATGGGCCTGCTATTACCATAACTCCTAGAACACCACCAAAAGCACCAATTGTGCATGTTGATTTAGTTGACAGTCATAGTCAAATGACAATCACTGCAAACATCAACAACAAATTAATTAACACATTTATGCCATTTTTATCACCTGATACAAGTGTCCACCTCATGAACTTTGTGATTAGGAAAAAAACACAATATGAAAGAGGAGATGTTGATTACTCCCTTGTTTTGACTGCTAGGAGCACTATTAAGCCCATTGAGAAAGTCTGTCAAGAACGTAGATTGATTCCCAACACAACCATTTTGCAACTCATCCAATCAAATGACAATTTCTCTATTGGATCAATTGGTGTTGTTGTTACTAGTCATTTCCAAGCACCAACACAGTATGAGTTGCAAGTTAAAGATGGGGAGAACCAAGATGATTTCGTGAGTGTAAGATGTCTTGCACAAATCATGGCAATAGCATACAAAATTCAACACTTTGCTTCCTCGAATCTATTAAAGAGTTTGTTCAACTTGTTTTGCATGCAATAAACTTGCTAATAGAATGGTTTATTGTTATAACTATTTCAATGTTGTTCAATTCTTAAACTAATTTCATTTGCAAACTTGCATTTTGATAATTCTCTATGTTGCAGCTTATAGTTCCCATCAACCATTCAAAGTTGTATGCAAGGATTCAATTGATCTTGGCATCAACAAAAGGCCCTTTCATATTGTTCAGAAATATTGTTCGTTTTGGGCCTAAAGGCACAAATTTGATGAAAACAACATAGTCCAGTTTCATTGATGAACTCAATGATGCATCTATGAAAGCATCTCTAGAACCATTGAAGACCTCAAACATGGAAGCATACACATCAACCATTTAGCTTTTACACTATAACATAGTTTTTTGTTCAAAAGCATTTGCCATATATGATTTTCTATAGCAATCTTTGTAAATAGTGCATTGCTATGATTTATTGCTAATTGTGTTTGCACTACCCCTGTAGGTGACAGGAACACTAAGACCTAAAAATGTTCACTTATCGCCATACGAACCAATCAACATTTCATGTAGGAGAAAGAGTTTTATTTACACAGAGAATAGAAAATGATATTGCACGGTGCATTGTATGTGGAGTTGACACAAGATTTGTCTATGCCCACTTTCTCCAATGTATTGTTTAGACAACAGAGGGAGTTGTGGACTGTTATTTGCACAAATAATGGCTCTGAAATAATTTCCCCAAGCTAGCTGCAATTTCATGTGAAGAGTACATGAGAGACATGCCCATAATAATGTTCTTGCTACAAAAATTTCAACTCAAAAGGATGTTCACCCTTGCAATGGATAATTGCATCATACAAATTGTAGGTGATGCAAGTAGCAAAGCACCTCTAGTAACTTGACAACACATTTGCAATTTCACATAGGTGCTTACATTGCACTTGCAATTTCATATAGGTGCTTACATTGCACCATTCTATCTTTAATTATTATTCATTGATATCAAATCATGCAAATTGTAGTGTCATGAATATAATGCTCATTGATTGTGAACCAGGATTGACAAAATGCAACGTTCTAGCATGTAGCGAATGTCAATAAGCAAAATGTCTAGATATATTTTGGACATAGCTGACAAGAAAACAAATGTGTTAAATTCTTTATGGAAACTAATTTGATAATTTATTTTCAATTCATTTATGCACTGAACAAGTTGATAGTCATATTTTCTTCTATTCTAAACATACACACTATACATATGAACAACTTTGCTTTCAATTTCATAGACACTTACAATTTATTTTTTACTTTATTTTGACCTCTCCTATGCAACACATAACTTGAAACTTGTTTATTGTTCTTTTCCACCCAACATACTATACATATAAATTAGAGTGTCTGTAGTTTGAACAATTATAAGTAAAGTTTAATGTGTAATGCTCTTCGTTGTCTGCACATCGTACTAATGCATGTTTGTGATAAAAAAGACAACTATACTGGTCGAATAATGCTTTTATGTGACATACAAATTATTTACAAAAAAATGGCTGCCCATTTTGGATACAATGCTTTGTTGGTCAACAAAATACTTGTCTACAGAAATGATTATGTCCTTTCCGGTACTCTTCCAAAAAATGTAGGCTCTTGCTTCAAGATAGAATCTACATTAGATGTTTCTACAAAGCATTTTCTATTTAAAAAAGAGTTTGTAGGGTTCTTTGCAATGCCTTTTTGGAAAATTGAATCTTTGTTTAAACAAATGTTAATACAAAAAATAGTAAAGCAATAGAGGCATTCACATAACACAAACATAGTACTTAGATTAGATCCACAAAACTTATATTGCACATTCAATCTATTCATCTTATTTCACAATAGATTATACTTACCAATCCAATTACATGCTTTTTCCCTTAAAAGACGGTGCAACTTTACTCATGTCTTATTTTTATTGATTGCTAATGGGTAAAAAAGCATATGTGTGTATCTTCTCAGACCCTTCTCGATGTTGTCTTATAATTTATATGCTATTGCAATTCTTCAATAGGTTATGATGTGAAGTGTCCACTGCATTTAGAACAACATTGTTTGTGTTCCTTGTTCAAATATAGTGCTCATTTGCTTTGCCTTGATTCTCACATGTTTTGTATCTACGGTGGGTTTTCACACCTACAACACTCTCATTCTTCTGTGTTGTGTACCCAATTGTTCATCTTCTTTATTCACACTGGAATCTGTTAATTATCATTTATTTCATTTATATGCAATTCCAATTGAGTTATGGCTTTTATTGTGAAGTCTTAAATCTGTCTACATTTGATGGTTAATTTCTACTCAATGTAGTTATTCATTGGAACTATAGTTGAGTTTATTGAATGCAAATGAAAATTAGGTGTAAGTAAATGGAGAATGTCTGGGAATAAAATCATTCAATCTGTGTTTGTTGAAAGGCTTTATAGAGTTTCACATTGTCGTTTTATAGTGGTCTACATATTTGCATATTACAGGTCAATTTCTATTGATTGGTGTCATTTGCATTTTGCATGTATATGTCTATTCTTCACTATTCTTTATGGGTTGGTGTCTGTTGCCGAGTTAAAAATTTAGTTGCATTTCAATTCACTGCATGAAGACAAGAATAGTTCATGTTTTCAATATTTCTTGGTTTTCAAGTTTAAATTTTGTTGACCAAAGTATTGTTTGTGTTCTTTTCCCATTTGCTTGGGTTGTTTCTATGAGTGTAAATATGGGTTGCCCTTTCTTGTCTGGTGGCTATTTTTATGGGTTGCTATCTATTGTCGAGTTTAAATATTTCACACTGTGATTCATTAATGTGGATTTCTTTGTCATCCATGATTAAGAATAGAAGTAGCTAAATGCACTTCAATTTATTTGGGTGAAAATGACAATTGTTTGTATTTGAAGTATTTCTTAGGCTTGAAGTTTAAATTCTCTCAACCAAAGTGTTATTTGCATTGTTCTCTCATTTGATGAGGTTCTTTGTTAGAATATTTTTATGGGTTAGTGTATGCTTAGATTGGGTTCCACACAAAGAATGACTCTTCTGTAAGTTCCAATATCAAATACATTGTCATTTCCTTTGCTTTTGCTCACATTTCCTCATATTGTTTAATGCTGATCAAATCTGTTTCTCTTCACGGGATTTTATCTCTATATTATTGCAAGTGAGCCATTGAGCAAATGTAAGTTCTTACACCTTTTTGCAATGCCAAATACATTTCAATTAATTATTTTTTGCATTGCTTATTCATCTCCTTACAATATTTAATGCAGTCAGAGCCTTTCTCTATTGACATGATCTATGCCCATTGTAGTTGAACTAAAAAAAAGCCACTCGTAAGTTCCTCTATCCTTTGCACTATCACTCTATATTTTTTTTCATTTTATGCATTACCACCTACTATTCCTACAACAACAAAAAATGCTTAGCTCAACACATTTAAAACTTGAAAATCAGAAAATCTTAAAACTATGAACTATCCCCACTTTCATTCAATACATTGAAGTGCAACTAAGTATTTAACTCCACAATAGACACTAGCCCATACAGGGTAGTGAAGGATACATATTTAGACAAAAGATGGAAACAACAACAATCAATACACATTCACCCATACAATGCAAATATGTAAACCACTATAGAACAACACTATAAAAGGCATACAACCTTACAACATTTCCCATTTGCTTTGGTCTAATTTTCATTTTCATTTAATAAATTCAAGTGCAGTTGCAATGCATGAGTGGACATAATAAAAATTATTTATAGACATTGGAAATGTTTCATGGCTTCTACTCTTTTTTTTGTATGGCTGTCCTCTCACATTTGCTCTTTTTGTGCATCAATAGCATTCTAATAACATGCTTATGCACACATAGTGTGCCAATTCTGTTTAATGTCAATACACACTAGTGCAACTCTTTTTAATGGCTTTTGCTATAAACTTGAAACCCTTGCAATGTTTATTCAATTCCTTGCATTGCCCCTCACAAGATAGGAACTATGAAAATTATTGTTGCCTTATCATTTCACTATTCTTTATTGACTTGCATGGATTGTTTGATGACACACATGTCTCTTTGTGTTCATAGGATCTACATCTTATACATTTGATGCAAAAAAAAAAAAAAAAAAACCTAATTGTAGCTTCGTATCTCTACAAAATCCATGTCTACTGGGAAGATTTATACATATCATATTCAAGGCCAAAAACAAGTGGTTTGTAAGTTTCTATATCATGTTCACACTCATTTTCTGCATTGTATATTCATTTGCTTAGGAAAACTAATCAACATGAAAACTGTGTCTCCTGCTAGGCATAATTTCTTTCATCTTTGAAACAAGAAACAAGCCATTTGTAAGTTTTAACATTATTTACACTATTGTATTCTACATTTTCTTTTCTTTTTCCTCTTTCACTATCTTTATCACTGACTATTTCCTATTCAAATCCAGAGTTAACACCATAATTCATCAATGCTCGCTCCTTTGCTATTGACAACTAACAAGGCATCTAATTGACTCAAACACACTCCCCATCAATGGATTTTGGTATCAAGCTCTTGTCCTTGTTACTCTCTCAAAAGTACTCAAAAGCATACTTGTACCAATTTTCCCATTTTCACTGTCTTCTATATTAAACAATTTCTCTTTCTAATATTTACAAGTTTTATGATTTCAACTATTAGTTGCATAGGCTAATTGCTACTTTTAATCTCTTCATGCAGTTACCTATATTAGTGAAGTTTGATAAGGAGGCTTAGTTGATGCTGATTGATATGCACATAGCTATAATGACAATGAAGTTATCGTTTCCTCATACTTCAAGTTTAGTAACTCTATGTACATAAAACTATTTGGATTCACATCAACTATACATTATACTGTTCATTGTAATCTATTAGATATGACATTTCTTATACACGGTACTTAGATGGGCATATTTATTCTAATTTTGATACAAATGCATTCTGCCCATACAAAGTTCATTTGAATTCAATTTAATCCTGGCCAATGCTATTTTCCTTGTGCTTTTCCTATTCTCTTGATTTGTTTTAATAATACTATTGAATCTAACGAGCTTTTCCATTCGTAATATTTGATGGGGTTGTTGATGTGCTTGTCTCTTCCCATGCATTCTTCATACCGACACTGTATAATAGTGTTCTGCTATACTCATTTATCATTTATCATTTATCTTATTTCTTTTTTTGACATTTTTCTATTACTACACTTGAATTTATTAAATCAAAATGGAATTTATGGCCAAGTTATTGGAAAGCACTCACATCCAAAACTATGTCTATTGTACTGCAAATGTAAAAAGAAGGTGTTTCTAAGACTTTATATTGATACCTTAAAATTTGAACAAAAAAAAGTACATCTACCTAAATTTATATTTACTTTCCAATAATGTCTTATAAAAAAATTGATAATAGTTAAATTATATTTCCAACAGTGAATTTCCAAATCTTCTCAATAGTTGAGTGCATTAGCTTACTTTAAATTAAAAATACATACAATTATTAAAAAGTTAGACTCTATTTGCAAACTAATATATTTCTAAAAGAAAGCATTAAGTGTTTAGAATAGTTGCAATAATTTTTCTCACAGGCATAACATTCACATATTTAGTATCAATATTCCAAACACAAATATAATATTTCAATTCTTCTGCAAATGCAATTTTTTTAAACAAAAAAAAATTCCTCCTCCGAAGCACTGCCTTTTCCCACTAAAAAATAATTTTAAATTAAACTCAATATTACATACATATTTTAAAATTCAAAAAAGTATTTATTAATTACATGGTCAAAGAAAGAACCAAAACACCTTCAATTTTAATCCATGAAACTAATAGAGATTTGTTCGTCTAGGATAAATAATAAAATAATTTAATGAAAAAATTAGTAAAGAGAAATGAAACAAGCCAAAATTATTTACATTTACTGCAAAACTATTTAGTGATTATCAAGCATTCACCTTAAATCAAATTAAATACAACAAATAAAACTATATTTATTTACTTTTATTAGTCAACCGAAATAGTAAGAATAGTCCAAACTAACCAAAAATAGTATTGCTTGGTAACAACTTATTAAGTTTTACATTGATCACTTTTTGTGCATCACATTTCTATCATATGTTTGCATAATTCCTAATGCATTTTCAAATTTTAATTGAATATTTATAAATGTAAGCATTTATTTCGTTATATGTATTGGTTTGATTACTATTGTTGCAATATATCAATATACATATGAGTACAATAATAATTTGCTTTACTAAGTTTAATTATATATATGCTTTCACCTCGCCCTATTCAATCTTCAACTTTGGTCTAAATTGAATTGACTTGTACTCTATTTTGAAGAAGATTCTAAATTAATGTTTTCTACTTCTTACTTTCACAATACATAGATATTTGTTAATTTATTTTTAAAATGCATGGTAAAATTATTATATACTTTCAAGAACAATTTTCAAACAATTTTTTACATGTTTTCAACAATTTGCTACCACAATTTATACTCACGAGACTAATTTACAAATACTTTGAACAACTTATCCAAATGTATAAACTAACCTAAATAGTTTATGTTTAATAAAAGAAAAAATGAGCATTTATTTAAAATATATTTCCAAAAGTCATTCTACAAGTGTTTTTAGTTTCATCTTTTTACAAAATACATAGTATGCTTGCTACGATTAAATAAGGAAATAAATATGAACAAATAATTTTCAATTTTATATATAACTATCGTCTATAAATGAACTTTACATGTATACATACATATCTAAATATGCAAATGTACAATAAATTACTTGCATATCCCACTTTGTTTCAAAATCATTAATTCTTTCTTAATTGACTTCAGAATTAAATATAGCTAGTCAAGACGTAGAAGTTACAAAATGAGTCATACATCTACCCACAATATCTACCTAAACAATACTTACAATTACAAGATCAATTCAAAATAATGAGCCAGGCTTCACAAGAGAAAAGACGCATAACCGAGACCTATATTAACAAAAAAATTATTTGCTCATTGGCTTATGCTATGGACAAACTGATAGGACAACCACGTTTTCCTATTGATACTATAATAAATTATTTGTCTTCCCTTGCTCCTTCATCAAATGTTCTTAATATTTATTTATTTTATTGAAAACCGCAACTATCTCTCACTTGATTTCTTGACTTTTTCTACTTCTATGATTTACATATATATGCACATATGTATGCATCTATGGCTATATATCTATGTCTATGTATGTGCGAATATATATATATATATATATATATTAAAAAAGCTTGTTTTACAACACCATCTTTATGCCATTCTGTCCTCACAACTACTGGACATTATGCAAACGCATTCAACCACAACTATCATAACAACTTCAAATATCATAGAAAAACTTTTTACTCCCTTGCAGGGACTCCAGCTCTTCAGAGCACTTGTTAAACTTGGTTTATGGTTTGTTTTTTTTTAATTTATTTTTTTATGATGAATGTTTATATTAAATATTATATTAAAAACATTAAAATAGTATAATATTCATACAAAAAAAGTTAGGGTGGTAGAAAGGTACATCTATAAAGTTTAAGAGGGCTAAATCCTAAATAAAGGACAAAGTTCTAAGAGTATTAAGCAGTTAATGCAATGTTAATGGAGGGAGGATCTTAATTGTCAAGCACTTCCTACACATCTATGAGTAGTATCATCAATCAACTCCCAAGTAGTGAGAGTGTCATCTTCTTCTTCAAGATTCTCCTTGATGGGTGGTTGGACAAAAATTGGGGAAATGGTGAGCTACAAATGAGATAACTTGCTTGAGTCAAGCCAACCCAACTCCTCCACACCCAGGAGTAGAAGCAAAGGGTTGCTTAGAGGGTTGGGGCTATCATCCACAAAAAACCCCTAAAATTATTGGATAGGGAAGTATCAATCACCATGATCATGTCTGGAAGAATGGGTACACCCACATCAAAAACCTCTAGGAGAGGTAGAGTCAAGTGGCACTTTAGCCATTATGCCAAGGGAATTGCTCTAGTGGTCCAAAATCTCTTGAAAATGGGCAACCTCCTATGCAACTTTACGAACTTGCACCTGGATTTTCATAAGGACATTAGAACAAATGATAGCTTTAATGTACCAAAAGAAGTGTTTATCAACAACACACTAAGAGAGCAACATTCCTATCCTTCCATATGCTAAAAAGAATTTCCACCCTAAAAATCATGTCAAATCTAAGTATATTTAGTTATTAAATAGGACCAATCTCATAGTAAAACCATGTGATAAGAAAAAGGGGTAGGTCGAAAAGGTCTAAAAAAATCATGGATCCAATTCCAAGCATCTTGATCCCAAGAGTAAAACCAAAAGATGTGTTTGATCCTCTCAATTTATCCACAAAATGGACAATGAGGGTTGGGAATGCCCATATGAGTGAAATGGGGACCCATCAAAAGGCATTCGTATGAAAGACACCAAGCAAAATGAGCTAGTTTGGGTTCCAGCATAGTTGACCAAACACATTGAAACTATTTATGTTGGAAAAATAATGAGATGTCATTGTCATTGATGTCAACATTATATCTTGGTGTGATGTCTTTGGTACAAATCATTTTGGTTGGCTCTAACATGCTAGAAGGCTTGTACTTGATGTTTGTAGAAGATAATTTTGCAAGATGGTTTGATCCAGTGAAGATAAGTATGATGGAAAATGAATGTGTTTTTACCAGTGTTCTACGTACAAAGCATCCAATTTTTGGGTCCACACTGGTCCGCAAATGAATATTTCACTCTGGGGTTCTTATATGTTTTTATCGGTCAATAGAAGCATCTATTTATCGAGTTCCATCTTGTTTTGGGCTATGGTTTGAAAGCTATGAATAACATAAGTTTCGTTTGGCAATTATAGTCATTTCTTGTATAGTGCATGTGAGTAGGAGAGTCTGCACTTCTCCGCAGATAGGATTTTGACTTTGCAGTCTTTAGGAGATGTTGACAGAAGTCAATAGAGTGTGAATTCTAGTTGGCATGATGTTTTGAGATATGTGTGTCTCAATAAAGGTATATAGTTGAAGAATATTTGTGTTAGGTTTTTTCTTGTCTTGACCTAATAGATGTGAAGGTAT